>JAIXND010000754.1:828666-918099 GCA_023646645.1 Varanus salvator macromaculatus | reverse complement strand
CCCCCCCGTACATTTGCTCCCCCCGCCTGTAAAAACCACATTCCAAATTGCACCGCCCGGTGGCTCTCTCACTGCTGCCTTCCCCAGCCGGGAGGCCCCAAGATGTGTGGCTGCAGCTTGCACCATCCCCAGCTGTCGGCCATGCTGGCTGGGGATCATGGGAGTTGTCGTGCATGCCTCTGCAGTGTTGCCAGGTCAGGCGCACGATGGAAGTTCAGGCTGCGTTGCCCTTGGCTGGCTGAGGTTTCAAGGGGTCTTGGCTGGACCCCAGGAATGGGTCCAAAGTCCTGGAGTCGGGCTGAGCACACGCTGCTTCTGGAGCAGGAGGGGTTCGGGAAGCCCCATGGTAGGCAAGGGGTTCCTTCCTTCGCTCTCCCAGGAGGCCTTTGGGTGGAGGAATTCGTGGGCCTCCTCGAAAGCAGGATCTGTTCGGTGTCATTGATGGACTGCTTGGGTGAAGCCACTGCTAAGCGATGCGGTGCAGGATCTTCATTTGGCCCCGTGCAGCCCTGCTTGGGCAGCGGGCTCCCCTGGCTTCCTGGGGATGCTTGTTGGGGAGAGTCTGCCTTCAGGAGCCCCCCAAAGGGGAGGCACCTGCCCAGTCCGCAGTGGCGGGCAGTTCCAGGGAGCGGCTGCAGCAGGAGAGCTCTGCAAGCCGCCCGGAGAGAATTTGGCCAAGGGGGGCGGCCTCTCGGGGGAACAGACGAGCCGGCGTGCTCCCCCAGGCTGGCGAGGACCGGGGCCTCCGCAGTCTTGGGCACCCCCGCCAGCGGGGCACCTCCTGTGGGATGGAGCTCTGGGGACAGGCGATCTCGGAAGCACGCATGTCCTGAGCTATTTGGGGGTTTATGAGCGAGCTCAGAAAACCAACTTCCCTGACCCCGGAACAGCTGACAATGGGCGTTGTAATGCAGGCGGTGCAGCCAGAGAATTTTTCTTCCCTGCTATTAAAAAACAGCACTTTCATTTTATTTTTATGTTAATCAGAGATCTTATCAAGTACATCTCATTAAAAAAAAAAGTGGAAGGAACGTGGAGGACTGACTTAATTGGGGTCTGCCTGGCTGGCTACGGTGTCAAATTAGTCGAGGTCCTTTTTCTGCATGTGGGGGGAAGGCGGGGCAGAGCCATGCGCTGGGTGCGTTAATCCAGCGCCAGCCGACTGCAGCATCTCGCACAAAGAATGGCAGGACACCCCTCCCCGTGAAGGCTGATGGCAGAGGAGCGGAGGCCGGGCACTCACGCAGAGGCAGAACGGGCAGCCTCGTTTTGCAGGTGGGCGGGTGGCGTCTTGCTGCTGCTTCTCCAGACGTGCTTCAGGGCCCCGATTCATTTTGGCGCGGCTGGGCAACAGGGCTGGCGTGCTGCCTGCACCAGAAGGGGGCCAGAACGGGGAGTCAGCCAGAAGCCCAGGAGGGGCCCTCGGTGCCCGCGTTTGCTCTCTTTCGCAGCCTGTGCACGCTCGCCGGTTGGGCTGCCCGCCACAGCCCTGGCCAGTGCCTCTAATACCGGGGCCGCCGATGCCTTTGCGGAGTCGGTCCATGGGCGCCGTGAGGCCGCGGAGCCTCTGCCCCCAAGAGGTGCCCCTGCAAGGAGCTGGCCACCTTCCCACCTCCGGCGTGGGCAAGAGAGTCCCTGGTGCTGGAGGCTGGGCTGCTCGGCTCCCCCGCTAGGCCTGCCCTGTGGGATCCGAGGGGGCTGCCCGGGGTCACGGCCCCCCCCTTAAGACAGAGCGGCCTGCCTGGCTCTGGAGTGCTCGGCGTGGCCGGGGCTTTTCCAGGCCCGTCGTTGAATTCCAGTCAAAGCTCCTCTCTCTCTTGGCCTCTGCTTGCCCCGTCTTTTTGGCATGGCTTTTCTGGGCAGTTCCTTGCAACTACCGTGGAAAAGAAAACCAAACTCACACCGAGGGAGGGCGTTGCAGAAACCCTCAGGTCTTGATTTTAAACACATTTGCATATTTGATAAGCCGCGGTATGAATACCTGCACGAGATAGAACTGAAATCTTGCATGCAAGCAGCCCTGCCTCGTTAGAGATGCAAGCTGTCAGTTGCGATTCCTCCCGTTCTCTGTTGCTGTAACACGTTGGAGCCAAAACAAGCAACCCCTTAAATTACAGCCCCATTAATTTTTTAAAGAAAACTTGTTCTCCTTCATAAAATCCGTGCCCACCGATTGATTAACTGAAACTTTCCCAATTAAGTCCTGCACTCGTGCCTAGAATATCTTTTTCATGCCCTACTTCCACCTCAGAACATGTGAAGTGAATGCAGTGCTTCTGAGCATATGCAGAGTGCATTACTCCGGCCAGTGAATAATCTTGACCTGTTCCTTGCAGTCTCAGAGCGAGGATCTGGCCCCTCCTTTGGAAAAGGCGTTTGCGCGGCACTGGGAGAAGCAGACGGGCGTGATGGCGAGGCGCCTGGCCCCTCCCAGGGCTTGAGCCCCGGCACTTATCGCTCAGGAATTGGACTTGCGGGGGTACTGCGTGGCGGTCGCTGGGCAGCACCTGCGGGCCGCCCGGCCGGGCCACCTGGGGCCTTGGGAGGGGTTGGCCGCCACCTCCCATCGCCTTCACCGTCGGCCGTAGTGGCCGAGCCCGATGGGAGCCGTGGCCCGCGAGTTGCCCACCGCTGCCGCGTGGCACAAGCTCGCCGTGCCGACGAGCTCCGGGTCGCCTGCGCAAACGGCCTCGCGGCCTGTGGGGCACCGGAGCGAGGCGGCGGCTGTTGGATGCCCGGCGGCGTGTGGCCGGGGGCCTCCTGGGTGCCCAGGCGAGGTCCCCTTCTCTGCCCCGGCCTCAGGGCACGTGACCGGGGGGCCCCGGCCGGAGCGCTCTCCGTGCATCCCCGAGCCCGTCTTTCAGGGCCAAGCTGCTGCGCCAGGGACGAGGCTGGGGGCCCGCAGCCCCATCCGTCCCGGCCCCTGCCTGCCGCGCCTGGGGCAGCCACCCTCCCCTCCCCTGCCTTCCCCTCCCGCTCTCAGGGTCTCGCTGTGGCTTTTTGCCGTTGCGCAAACGCATCTATTTATGGCTGGCTGTAAACAAGCTTCCAATAAAAACAAGTTAATGACCTGAGACCGACAGGCGCCCTGCTGGGAGCGCTTTACTGCCCTGGAGACACCTCCTGCCAGCCAGGAGACGGTCTGCCCGTCCACCCTGCCGGCTGCCCCTGCCCCCCCCCCACCGGCTGGCCTGCCCTCTCCTGGTGGAGGAGCTGGGGGGCAGGTGATGCCCGGAGGGTTGGTGGGGCTCCCCCGCGGGGGCTGCTTTTTGCCGTGAGGCCCCTTCCGGTCCTGCACTGCTGGGCTGAGAGCAGTGAGGGGCAACCTGGCCGTGCGCGTGCCCCCCTGCCCGCTCGGGGCCCTTGGGGAGCTCAGGCCCTGGTCCTGGGCGCCCCCCCCGGGACTGTCTCGGTCCCAGCCCCCTCCCCGGCCACATAAGCGAGTCGGCTTGTACGGCCCTTGAGGCGCTCAGGTGTGCGGTGGCCCCCCGTCTGCATGGCTGGCAGGGGCTCCGTTCTGCTTGGGGGGCTCCGGACGAGCGCCGCCTGCCTGCCTCTCCCCAGCTGCCAGCAGGCACTGCTCCGAGCCAGCGTTTGGCCGGGCAGAGCGGGGAAAACAGGCTGGGGCGCCAGTGCCCCCCAGCCCTGCACTCCGGGTCCCAGCTCAGCTGACCGTGCGTTCCCTTTAGGGCCAGGCAGGCGGGGGGGTGGGACCTCTGTGGCGGCCTGTGCTCGGCGGGACCGCTTGAGCCGTGCCCCCCACCGGCCGGGAGATCCGGGGGCGAGGCGGGCAGAGAGGCGAGCCCCGCTGCTCCCCAGCCTGGCTAGCAGGGGGAGTTGTGGCCGGCCTGACGGGGCCCATCCAGCCAGGGAACCCGGCTGCAGAACATCGCTTGGTCCAGCCAGACCCGGGTCCGTGGCCCCAATGAGCCGGAAGGACAGAACGTGTCGGAAAGCAGAACGTTTTTCCATGCCTTGTTTTCCCAGGGGAAATTTCTTTGCCAGGATTTCTTTAGTAGCGACAAATGGATGCCCACTGCCGATGAGGCCGGCAGTTTCTCAGCCTTAATTCGTGCTTTGCAGGTGATTATCTGTAGAAAACTTGCAAGAGAATTAGCATATCATTTATTGGAATGCTTCTGTGCCCTGAAGTTAAACGGAGCTCGGAACAGTAACGGAAGTTTCCCTCGCAGCTTCATTTTCTGTGGTAGAAAACGCTCCACAGTTACATCACAGTAAGCGCGCTTTAATTTTTCAGGTCAAATACTTGTATATCGAGACCCAAAAATGAACATGGGGCACTATTTCGTAGTTACTAAATACAAGCAATTAAACGCGCTGAATTTGGCCACCACGGAGGGCATGAGAAAGTCTTCCAGTGCAGACCAAACATTCCCCAGTGCCCATTAGCCTCGGTAAATGATTAAGACCCTCAGAAAAGCCGCACCGTTACCCACAACCTTGCTGGGCAACCTTTGGAAATTCACCGGTGGTGTAGGTGGCTTCAGGGTGGAAAAGGTTTGTGTGGCTCGCCACCTCTTGTGCGATCCACGTGCTCCGCTGCGGGGGTCCCAGTTGCGTTCGTGGATGGGACTTGCAGGCGGGGCTGGGGGACGCTCCATCTGTCTGTCCGCCTGTCCCTGCTTGGTGCTTAAGCCATTCGGTTGACTGACGTCATAAATGCAAACAGCATTTTGTTCGAACCCGGCGGCCTCCATGGGCCATTTCAGCAGGGAAAGCCTGTCCCCGGACTTGCTTTGCTGCTGGTAACCGAACACGAATCAAGCTTTAATATTCCGTCGCGCGGGACCTCAGCTGCCTCACACGTTCCAGCTCGCTTTCCTCCCTCGCCGGCAGCTCTGCCGTGGCACAGTGGCGTGCCCGGAACTAGCAAGGCGTATCTCTCCCAGGCAGATGCCAGCGCACTGGTGTCCTCTGGCTGTGTCAGCGTCCCCTTTCTCCTCGATGGCTCTGCACAGGTTAATGGACGCCTAGTTCTTCATTCAAGAGCAATCTCACCAGTGCCAGTGAAATCATGCTTCTAGACCTCATTGATTAGGAGAAGGCGTATAAGAGGCATTAGGCCATATTCAGTGAAGCATTCAGACCAGAGGAAGGCCCGTGTCTTTCTGGAGGAGCAGGGGATCTGGGCACGATGTCGCTTTTCTCCAGGTTGCAGAATAAGCTACGCAAAGCAAGCCGAAAAGCGTATTGCCTTCAATTCGCACGACTTCTCCAAGTTGCTGCATCCTGCTTCTCTACTTTTCTCCTTTAAAAATTGCATGCATCTCCTGAGGAAGTTGTGGGAAGCAGAGGCCTTTGCCCACAGACCCCCTTCTTCACAGGCTCAGAAAATTCCTTTTGCGTTAATAAAAATGTCAAAAGTCGCAGTACCTGAAAACGGCTGTGTGCCAGTTGCACCATGGTGGGACTGCTAACCAGGAGAAGGTGGCTTAAGGGAAAACATCTGGCAGATGCTGCGAACGGAGCGAAAGTTCCCCAAGACAGAGCGGATGCTCTTAAAGCTCTCACTAGCCTACCTCACAGGGTTGTTGTGACGATAGCATGGATTGGTGGTTGGCTCTGTGAGCTGTCCCGGGCCCCTTGCGATAGAAAGCAGGTGGGTTACAAGTGTGATAGGGACCGCTGGCCCCTCGCCAAAGCGCCTCCTTGCCGGCCTCCACGCGTGGGCAGCTCGGCGGAGGCGCCCGTGCGGGTCGGGGAAGGCATCTCGCCCGTGCCGTGAGCTCTGCCCCTCTTGCATCACCTGACGCAGGACGCCTGTGGTGTGCCTGAGCAGTGGCTTGTGGCCGGTGAAATGTTGGGCGAAGGTAGAAAGCAGAATTATTTGCAACTGGCTTCCAGCCTCGGAGGGTGAATAAACAGAGGAATGGACCGCAGAGGAGGTGCATCGCCGCCGGAGCTCTCGGCATGGTTTGGGTGTGTTGGGCTGGGGAGCATGGGTGGATGATTGTCGCGCAAGCTTTTTCTTGTGCAGCAAAGGAGGGACGGATTGGCTGGACCGGTCTTTGCGAGCAGAGCAGCCGCGGAGCGTGGATCGAGGGCAGCTCTTTGTGTCGCCTTTGCCTCGGGGCCGGGCTTTGGGGTGGAGGGGTGGCGGCGTGCGCCGGGAGTCGGCCGCGGTGCCGAGCACCTCCGGACCCTGCCCTTGGGTGAGCGGGCTCGGCCACGTGAGCCGGTCGCGGGCCCGGCTGCGGAGCCAAAGCAGCAGGTGACTCTGCCGCTCCGGTTGCGCCGTGGGTGGTGGGCGGGGGGAGGATATGAGGGATTACGGATAGTGGCCATTTTTCTAACTCAATAACAGGCAAGGCAAGCCAGAGTCTGCAGTCCGGAGATATAATTAGTTTGCAGCCGCCGCGCTTCCTTGATTTAGCTTCCTAGAGCCGAACAAGACAGGGCTGTTAGAGCCAATTAGCAGTAACATCCCGGCAGAGCCTCGATGAGCCAGATAAGCGCTGGCTTTCTGCAGCCGAGGAAGGAGAAATATGGGGGGTGGACTGAGGCGTGGGAGGAAGTTCTCGGGGGGCCGCTGTGCCGTGGCTTGGGGGGGGTGGAGGACGAAGCTGGAGGTGCCCGCGGGTCCCGGTGGGGCGAGGTCCGGCAGTTTGCCAGGGCGGCATCATGTGGGCCTTGCGGGGCTGCGTGGGGCGGCGGAGACGGCCACCCCCGGCCTGTGCAGGCCTCGCCTGGCTGGCCCTCCTCGGAACCGGGATGGCCCGTCCGGCTTTCCAGGATCGTTGGGTCTCCGCCACCTGCCTTCCAATGATTCTCCCATGCCCCTTAAGTAAAAAGAAGAAACATAGGAAGCCGCTGCAGCCGGTGCCGACATTTGGCCCGTTCCAGCCGCTAAGCAAGCCCTTTATTTGCGGTCCTGAGGCTTCCGCCGGCCTGCTCCGTTCGCCGCCGCCTCTGCACGTCCTGATCTGGCAGGAGGGTCCCCGGTGGGGTTAAAGCAGCAGGGGCCCTGTTTGAGGCCCCTTTGGTGCGCCAGAACCCGGCTGGGGAGCAAGCTGGGACCAGCGGACACGTGGCCACGGGAGCCCCTGGGGTGAGAGCAGCGCCTGCTTAAGAGTGGCCCCCAAGTGAAGCGCCGGGGGGTGGCAGACGGGACCTGGTTGCGTTGAGTTGGGTCGCTTCTGTCCTGCGTCTCAGCCAAAATGTGTCAGAGCAGCTTCTGTGCAGTTCATGGAACGAGGCAGCCCAGTCCACAGGCTTCCAGTCCAGAAAGGCACAGCACATGAGGAAAGGGGCCGGAAGCAGAAGAGGAAAAATGAAACTGGATCGACGGACTGACTGCGCTCTTCCTATACTGCCCATGGCCAGAGCTCTCTGGATGGTTCACCCCAAAGAGTAGAAAGCGCAGAAGTCATTTCCAGTGGAGTGGGTCTCCATCCCTCTCATCTCTCTGGGAGCGGCCCCTGGGAATGGGGGCATTTCCGGCTTGGCCTCCAGTGAATTTCAGGCCCCTGGTTGCCTGAGGTTTCCTGATCCACTGAGCGGGGCCGTGTGCCTGGAAGGGAGTGGCCCCCACTACCTCCCCCCCCCCACTTCTGCCAGCAACCTTGGAAGAGTCCTGGATCTAAGCAGCACCCATCCTGCCTGCGCTCGGAAGATGGAAGTGCTTTCTCGGGGCGGGCGGCTGCGGCTGGTTTGGCTCTGGACAGCCCCGTGCTCTTGGTGCACTCGCAGGCTCCCGGGGAGCCCTTCCCCGCTGCTCCCGGGGGCTGGCGCATCTGGGGGGTGTCCGTCGGTGCTCAGCCACTCTTTGAGCCATCCTCTGTCGGGACTCGCTCGCCTTGTCAGCGTCTCCACCGAGCAATCTAATTTTGGATAATTGACAAATCAAGCCATGCAAAGTGGGACTTTAATTGCAAACTGCTTTTATGGATTGTGCTCACATCTGTGCCACCATATGCAAAAGGATGGGGGGATCGTTATTTCTCCCCCCAACAAATCAACTTGGAAGGACGTGCGTGCGCGCACACTGTTTTGTTTCTTCGAATCCCAGCCGGCCGACGTCTCTGGTCCCAGACAAACGGCTGTCTGGGTCGGATCAGAGTTCATCCCTTCGATGAGTTTGGTTAGTGGTCATCTCAAAACCTCTGCGAAGGCCTGGGCTTGTTTCCTGCTGGCGAGCTCTGCCCAGGACCGCGGGACATGCTTTGGAGTGAGCGTTCATTGTGCCGCCCTGCCCTGCCCGGCCTCTCATGCACCTGGGGTCACCTCCGTGCAGGCGGAAGGCCATGGCTCCGTGGCAGGGGGCCCGTGGTGCTTGGGTGCGGGCCTGGCCACCTGCGTGAGGCGGGTGTGCACCCGCCCCTTGCCTGGCACATGGAGGAGCTGCGGTGTGCGTCGGTCTGCCCCCGAGTTTTGTGGGAGCCTCGCCTCCCCTGCATGCCCGGCACTCCCGTGGCCTCGTGGGCACATTTGGGGATTCCAGAAGCCCCTGCGGAAGGCACCACGACGTGCCACCGCACCAAGGGCTGCCTCTTGCTGAGCAGAACCCTCCGTTTCGTGGCTGCTGGACGCTGCTCTGTCGCTTTCATGAGCGCCTGTCTAATTCGGCTAATTGCTGGTGGCACGGCGGAGCTGATGCTTCCTCTGAGAACAAGTTTTGGCAGGGCCGCTTCTTCCTGGGAAAAAGTTGTTATGCAGATACATTTCTTCATGCGTACCGGTGTACAGGCTCTTTTAAATTGCTTCCTAGATGTTAACGCGTCGTCAGCAGAAACGGATCTTCTGTGCCCGTTTGATAGCTAAAAGTCTGACGGTTCAACCCGGGAAGGATAAACATCTGTTTTGTATAATGCGGTGGACCGAGGGCCTTAAAATGCGATGGACATTTGAGCGGGGACCCATGCGGAAGGAGGGCGGCCACCTTTTCGTGGACACCCAGTGGCCTGGTGGGTCTCCTTCGCTGAAGCCTGCGCAGAGCCATCGGACGGTTGCGTGCGCTCGTCTGTGTTGCTATAAGCAAATGCTTGTACACATACTGAAAACACGGAAGATTTTGTGGGTGCTGCAGGTACCACGTTTGGGGTTCAGGGTTCCATGCGGTGTGAAGGCGGCAAAGGGAGGGTGTCCATAGTAGCCTGAAACTGAAACCTTTGGACTACTAGAAGCACTAATAGTCACCAAAAAGCGCCCCGCTGGATGCTTTTTTGTAGTTCCGTCCCAGACGTGCTTCCCGACCTTATGCAGCTGCCCTTCTGCACACCCCAAGCGGGATGGGGCTGCAGCCTCCGCCAGGGAGAGGCCAGCCGGCCGCCTCGAGTCCCCTCTGCTGCGCTCCAGCCCCGGATCCTGGAGGCTGTCCCACTTTTCCTGCCAGGGCGCCCTCGTCGCATCTGGGGCCAAGGAGCCCGGGTAGATCCAGACCCCCGTGCCCCGGCCTGACGCACGCCGGATGAGCAGCTGTGCTCCGTGCCCGGCAGCTGCCCCGGCTGCGTGATGCTGCTCATCTTTGGAGCCGCTCAGAGGCACTGACCCCCAGCTTGCTCCAGTGGCGAAATTTGTTACTGCAATAAAGCTGAGGGGTTGTTAAAGGGATGTCGGAGATATAAACTGCCTACTAAAATTCTCTGCCGAAGCCTTAGATGGCGTGAATCTCGGTTTAATTGCCTCTTGGCTGGATTTATGCAGGCGATTCACTCACTCTTGATTTAGCAGACATTCTTCCACACGCCTCGCGCCCTTGCGCTTTTGTGGCTGGGAGGCTTGGCGGAACCGGAACCGGAACCGTGGCCAGAGAGGAGGCAGAACCTTCTTGGGGATCGGTTCAGAGCTTGCATGATCTCCAAGCAGGCTCAGGAGAGCCCAGGCAGGCCCAGGAGGGGTAGCTGGCCGGCTGTTCTGTTCCACAAGACTCTTCCCTTCCTTCTTGCCCAGTTTAATGTGTTAATTAATTCAAACTCAAGCTGCTAGCCCTTATGCTGAGAAGGTGGGCACAGAAGGGGAGGGCCGTGCTTTCTGGCAGCCCGTGCACCAGGGAGGGGCCGGCGTGGTGTGGGGTGCGTGGGGCTGCCAGAGAGGGGCTGCCCTCAGCCGGCCCGAGCTCCTCGGAGGAGGCCGCTCTCGGTCCGGTGCTGCCCGCAGGCAGCAGCCTCCCTCTCTGGCTTGCTGGCAGAAGGCCCCGCTCGGCTGCTTCACACATTTCTTGGCTCCCCGGCTTTTCTGCTGGCAGCATCGCCGGAGCTTATGCCACCTGCCGCTCCCCGGCACACTCCCCTTCCCTCCGGCAGCCGCGTGCGTCAGAGAAGGGCTGCGGCGCAGCTTGGCCTGGCAGCCGGCTGGCTCCAGGAGGAGATGGTCTTGGGGGGCCGGGCCAGCGGGCAGACGAGGCGGGCCCAGCGCCCTTCCTTCGGCGTGGCTGGGCTGACCGTGGAGCGCAGGCCTCGAGCCGCAGGTCGCCTCGCACTCCAGCGGCTGGGGCGGGCCGGGTCCGCACAGCCCAGGAAGGCAGGCCAGGCTCCCGGCACAGGACGATGGGCCCGCAGATAAAGTCACCTGCGCTGGGTGCTCGTCTTGCCACGGCAGGGTGGGAGAGCCTGGCAGACGCGGGAGGGTCGCCTGGGCCGCCCTTTGCCGACTGCCGAGCTTTCCGGAGCCCTTCCCAGCTGGACCAAGGGCCACAGCCGCCGAGCAGCGAAACGGGCTGAGGGGCGTGAGCGGCCATCCGGCGGGCGTGCGGATGGGGTGCGCGTGACGCAGGCAGGCAGGCACGGGTGGGGGGGGCTGCCCTGGCGCACCCCCCTTGCCCGCCCAGCTGTTCCCGGGTTATTAATGCACAGCGCTGATCATGGGCTCGCGTTGTAATCATTAGAACTATTAGAAGGGAAATGTTCGCTTGAAGCTAATGTCAGCCTCTCTCTGTTCTGCTTTGCAAACGCTCACAATTAATGCCAATCAGGAGCCAGGAAGGAGCCAACTTGAAATCGCGTCTGTTTGATCTCATTTGTCAGCTGTTGCCGTTCCGTGTTGTACATTTTCATACAATTGCTATAAACAGAGAAGGGGAGAAGGGCGGGGAGCGGAGGGGGTGCCGTGCGCTTTGCTTGCTGCCTCCCTCCCTCCCTCCCCCCCCCAGCGCTCCCCATTGTTCTGCAGGTTCGTTTTAATCATTTTGCATTTCTCTGCCTGTCATCTGGTCCTCGCCGAAGCGCACGAGAAAAAAGTGGGCCTTTGTAAAACAAATACATAGATCTTGATAGATGCCTCATTTTCTGATCTGGTGGTTAGGTGAGATTATCTGCAGCAGAATAGGAAGGCCCGGTGGAAAGGTCTCTTTCTGCAGGGAGCCTTCCTCTTCCTCTTCCTCAACTCTGCATGCAGGCAGGCTCCCGCTCTACTTGGGCCTCCATCCCTTTTAAAATGCCCTCTTACGGGAGCTTCTTCACATGTGAGGTGAGAAGCACAAAACCAGGCAGGCAGGCCGAGGAGGGAGGGCAGTGTTCAGCCAGCACCCACCCCCCAGGCGCCTCCGCAGAGGTTGGATCAAGCCCTTGGCCTGAGCAAGAGGGGCGCGCCTCCCCCCCATGGCACCAGAAGAAGATTTGGCTGAGTGGCTGCGCCGAGGGCCCTGCAGCCGGGCCGGATCCGGCACCCATCCTGCGAGTAGTCGACGGACAGGTGCTGAGGCGGGAAGCCCACACGAGGGCAGGACGAGGGGGCGCTTGGTATTCAGGAGGGGCACCTCTGTGGGGCAGGGCTCAGAGAGCCCTCTCACTGGGTTTGGGCCAGTCCCCTCTGAATGCTCTTGCGGCTGCGGGTTCAATCCATGAATTATGCCTGGTGCGGACAATGACTGTCCTTCGTCTGCAGCGAGCCGACTGACTCCCGCCCAGGCGCCGCGCTGCCCTGCCGTTCTCCCTCTGCCGTCGCACCTTGGCAGTCCCCACGTGGCCCCGCAGCGGCAAAGCGGGAACGCTGCACCCCCGTGGCCGGCGAGGCTCTCCAGTGCGCGGGGAGCAAGCCCCGTTCCACGCGGATCAGGGCCTGGCGTGGGCCGGGCCTGGCTGAGGTTTCCCTCCTGCACGTTGCTTCCGGCGTCTCGTGTGCCACGGCCAGCGTGGGAGCCTCCGGTGCCACGACTCCACGGTGGCTCCCGTGCGGCAGGCGGCTCCGCCGTTCGCGCCTCTCGGCGGCCTGGGACCGAGGGTCCCGCTGGGACATCTGGTGTCCCACGCACTCCGCCCGGCTGGGCCCGGCTGGCGGAGGACCCGAATTCTTCCCGGAGGGGGCGGGCCGGACGGCCATGGCCGCGCTTTGTGTTGCAAAGCAGCCATCGGGTGATGGACGTCCCCCGCACCGTAACCCGATTACGGGTTGGGGGCTGAGGCGGCTTTAAGACATTCCTGCCCAGGAGTCCTGGAGCCCCTGAATGGGCACCCCATCTGTCGCCTGCAGCCTTTTCTTCTGGCCCTCCGTGCCGCGGAGAATCGGCCGCCGCCTTCAAAAGAGCCGCCCACTCCCCCCCCCAGACCCCGCGCTTCCTGAAGCCACGCCGGCAGGCCCATCCGGGGCGGGGGGCGGGGGGCACGTTGCACGGGGCCATTGTGCGTGTTCGTCCCACGCGGGGGAGACGGGGCGCGTCCGGGCATCCAGACGCCGGCAGTGAAAAATGGGCGCCCGCATTCAGCCCCGACAGCTCCCTTTGAACGTGCCTCGGCGGGCCAGGGGTCAGCAGGGCAGCCTGCGGGGGCTTCCCTGGGCATGGGGCGGGTGATCGGCCCCCTCCATGCCGCCGTTCCGGGGGGGCATGCATGCCGCTGTCGTGGGGGGCCGGCTGAGGTTTTCAGAGCCCACCTAGTTCGCCTGAACGTCTGTCCTGCACATTCATCGTGGACCCCAGACCTCCAGGGGGCTCCGTGGCCCACCTCTTTGCTGGCTGAGGGCAAGGCTCAGCGAAGGCACCCCAGAGTTTGTGGGCCCCCCGATCTGCTCACGCAGAGGGAGACTCTGGAGCACGTAGCACCTGGCCCAGGCGTTCTCTGTCATCCTGCGGGCCTGATGCGAACTTCTGTCTTCCCAGCACCACCCCTGACTTCCGTCCCTTGTCGGATGGCGCTTCCAGTCCTCAAGCGGTGCTGGCCAAGTCCCCAGTTTTGGCAGCCAGCAGGAGGAAGCCAAGCCCAGGTAGCCAAAGCCACTGGGGATCCGGAGCGTCTCAGGGCAGTCCGGCAGCACTGTCCTTCCAGGGAAGGGCCAGGTGGAGTGTGGCTGTCCGGGCAGAATCTCGGCCCCAGGAGCCACCCTCCGTCCGGGTGCACAGCTTCCCCAGAGGAACCCAGGAGCTGCCTCGGCCCAACCCACTTCCCATCTGGCTGCAGACCGACTGCGATGCCTCCGGCCAGAGCATTTTCCAGGGAGGAAGTTCATCGGTGGTCTGCCTGCAGCTCCAGCCTCTGTTCATTATGGTGCACGTGGAATAAACCCCGCCTTGTCTTTGGCTGCTTTGGCTGCTGGAAGCATTTGCGCAGCTGAAAAGATGGTGCCGGCCTGGCAGCCCTGCAGTGCACACGGCCCCGTCCTCTTTTCTGGGGGGGTTGTCCCGCTTCTGCCCGGTTTTGGGAACTGCCCGATGAACATGAATTTCGGACTGGCTTCATTCCCTGTGAGCTACGGCAAGGCAAGAGCCTGGAGGAGCCGATGCCGGCGAACGCTGGGGGCTGCTGCCCGGAAGGGAGATGCAGCCTTGAGTGTGCGAGCGCTGAGCCGGGCTGCCAAGACCGGGGCATCTCGGGGGCCACTCCCGCCTGGGACCCCCATGAGCTGGAACTGCTTGATTCCCCCCCCCCCCCGGTTGCAGCTCAGGAAATCAGTTCTCCCCTTCCGTCCTGGGGTGCGGGGGTCCCTTTGGACCTTTCTGGATGCCTGCGGTTGCTTCGGCACTCGTTGGCTTCTCCGTCCGGGCGCCTCCTGAGCAGCTCAGGCAGTGAGCAAAGACCCTTCGTGGTCCCAGGGGCCCCGTCGCTTCACGGCACGCTGACATCCGAAGTTTCCGGAAGTTTCCTCAGCCTCGCTCCCTGGAGGCCTGCATCGCCAGCACGCAGGAGCAGCTGTCGTAGGAACCTCCCCGTGTGTGCTCGAGAAGGGCGACCTTCGCCCGCCCGCCTTGCTCGCATTCTGGCCGCCGACTCGGTTTGGCGCTGCCTCTCCCCCCCACCCAGGACGGTGCAAGCCATGGTGCGTGGCAACTCCTGAGGATCGCTAGAGCGGTGCTGTGGGCCCAGGCGGGGGCTCGGGAAGCAAGGAGCCCCTCTGGGCCGCGAGAGGGAGCTAAGCCGGCCCCCCGACCTCCTCAGACCCTGCTTCTCTTGCGCATGTGGCCCGCAACGTGCTCCTGCTCGAGGCGTCTCTGGTGCCGCAGGGTGGGGCACCCGGGGCAATGTGCGGACGCACCGCAGGCGGGCAGCAGCGGGTGGTCGCCCACAGCACGCCGAGCCGTCTCCTGCAGGGCTGGCCTGAAGCCGCTCCCCGGGCAGGGGGCTCTCGTCGCACTGGCTGCCGCTTCCTCACAGCAAGCCAGAGCGGCATTTTAAAAGCAGCTGGCTTCCCCTGCCAAGATACGTTGGGAATGATGATGCATCATGCCAGAAATGTTGTGCCTGACCTGCGTTTTTCCTCCTCTCTCCCAGACCCCGTCGCTTTTCCTTTTGTGCTGTGTCTCAGATGGCAAGTTTGCAGGCAAGGCTGGATCTTAGTTCTTAGGTTTGGAAGCCGCTCGGGGAACCGTTTGTGCTGGTGGACTTGCGACCTCTCGGGCAGTCCGGGGAGGAACGTGGTGAGCCGGGGCAGCCGGCAGACCGAAACTGGTTTCACACCAGTTCTGGCCTGGGACCTTGCTGCGGCCAGCCTGCCTGCTTGGTAGGGGGCCGAAAGCCCTGCCGGCGGGCGACCGCTGGGACTTCTCCCCAGAAGCGGCCTTGTTCCCACAGCCCCCATTCGTCTCAGGGCGGCCTCGGGTCCCACCGCCTGGAATCGCCTCCAGGGACGCTTCAAAAGAGCCAAGCGGTGCTTCTGGAAGAGGCTGTGCCCAATCAATCGGTGTCTGACAGTGGCATAATTTGCAATTCCATTTGTAATTTTCCGGCAGACATCTGCCTGGGTTCCTTGCAAATCAGCAACTTTTCCCCCACTGGCTCCTTGCCAGGCGAGTGGGACGTTGTTTTTCTACAGCTCGGATCGCTCTCTGGTGTCTGTCGCCGTGCTTGGGAGCAGACACCGTCTCCCCGCTGCCCGGCCTCGCCTCCCACTGCAGAATCCGAGATGCTCGTGCATACGGGTGCGTTCCAAACCTGGGACACCGTCAGTCCCGGAGAGCCCAGATCCCCGGTGGCCGAGCCAGACTGGGAGCCGCGATCTGTGCAAATGTGCCAGAGCACCTGCCTGACCCTGCACGGGGCTCCAGGCCGGATGCTTGAACCCGCGGCCAGAAGCCTCGGGGCAGCTTGGCTGACCTGCTGTGGCCCCGGGGAGCCGGAAGAGCCCCCTGGCCCGGGCAGGGGGTGCCTCCCTCCCGGCCAGTGGAGGGGCTGCTGTGGTGGCCGGGCAGCTAGTCCTGCCCCCATCCTCTTGCAGCTCTTCCACTCCCCCCCCCCCACAAAAGCAGCCTGGAACCTGGTTAGGTGATGCCCCGGGGCCACGGTGTGCGCCTTGCGCGGCCACATGGAGGACAGGGGAGGGCTTCTGGCTCCGTTCGCGCGCCCCGGTTCCTGTGCTCTGCTCGCGACAGGAAGGTCCCAGCCCTCAAGATCTTGAGCCCCGAGCCTGTCCTGTCCTGGGTGGGCTGTTGGGGGGACCCCCCCCCCAGCCTTAGGCTGCTTGGCAGTTTCGTATCTTGAAGCTTCCCCAAGCTGGCGCTGGGTCCGGGTGCGCCTGTACCAGGGAATCGTGCCAGCTTCGCACATCCTCGTTCGTAGGCGTGTGGCGAGCTGTTGGTGCCAAGTCCTTTGGGAGGAGGTCTTGGTGGACCGTCAGGACCTGCTCCATGAACGGTCCAGCTGTGCAGAGCGCGGGGGAAACAAAATCCCGCGTCTCAGCTGGGGATGCATAAGCCCCCGTCCGGCGGCCTCTCCCGTCCTTTCCCCCTTTTTTGACCCAGCCGCCTCACAAGCTGTGTGGGCCACCAGTAGCTAATTTTATACCCCCAGTTCTTTATATTAGCTTGGCTTGTGCGCCAGTAAAGATCAGAGCTGAAGGGGACACCTAGGATGAATACATGCAAGCTAAATAACTGCAGGTTCTGGTTTCTATTGCTTAGTTCTGCTCATTGTCAGCCTTTTTTTTTTACTTGTAGCTGCAGGAATGTGTTGGGTAGGCAGGAAAGGTGAACATGAGCGGAGGGGCCATTTTGGCCACCTTGGTTCTTTGCAAAGAACAGAGTTTATTATTTGCATTTCCACTGTCCTTGGAATTGCAGTGGATTTATCTTTTTTAAAGGAAAAGCATGCTTCTGGCCCTCAAGATTGCAAAAGAGCTTGATAAGACCCGTTGCAACTGTAGAAGCCACAATAGCGGGACTTTTCATTCTGGGGGCGTGATTGGGACTTTGTTACTCTGCATTGTTCCTTATCCCTTCCCAGGCTGATGAGAAACAAAACTTTGTGCAAACTGAGCAAGATAACATGACTTTTTCTGCTTGCAGAAAACCGGAGCATAACTTGCCACGGGACTTGACAGCTCCCGCATAAAAAGACGTGTGTGTCCCTTTTGAAAAGGATCATGGAGCTGGTGATGTCACAGAGCACTGAAACCAGACCGTGGGGGTTCTTTTTTTGTACACACCATGAGGACTAGAAACTCTGTATGGAAAACTATTCTCATAAGCCTGATTCCGTGCTTTTTATCGCATGCCATCTTTGCTTACGGGAACCACTAATGCCTCATCTGTGCACCAGCTGCCTTCTTGCGGCATCTCGGGGCAAAGTCTGTTTTGGCCCGGCCTGCCTTGCATCCCACCTGCTGTCCCCGTGTCTTCAAAACCCTTCTGACAGTCTCTTCCCTTTGCTTTTGGTCTTTCAGTAGCAGTTTGGGGAAGGAGGTGTCCTCCTGTGCCCCCGCCCGGAAAAATAAATATGGGGAGTTTCCCTCATGTAATGCTTCGGCCGCTAGCGCACCGCCTTGCTCGCCGTGGACTGTGCACCTCGCACCGACTGTTCCGACTCGCTTCCAATACTCATGGACCGGCTTTCCCAGGGGAGCCGATTTAAGACAGTTTTTTAAACATGCCAGTACGGCATAAACAGGAAGCCCGGGCCGGCTGCTGGGAGAGCGCACGGCCCGGGGAGGGAGGGCTGGGCAGAGCCCCGCCGCCGAGGCCCCCGGCCGGCCACGGGGAGGATCCTGCCTTTGCCCGCACACCCCCCTGCCGCCAGCTGCACTGTTGTTACTTATTCCGGGGAGGGGGTTGCAGCCTCGGAGGTGTTGAAGGGAGCCGCAAAGCGCGCCGGAGCATGGCGGGGTGGGCCGCTGCCGCTGGGGGGCGCGGGGGGAGGTGGGGGGCAGCGGCGAGTGGAGGCGAGTGGTGGCTCGGGGCCTGCACAGCAGCCCAGCGTCCGTCCCCAGCCGCCCCATCTCAGACCCCGCATAGCGTCTGGTGTCGCGCACCCCTTCCTCCCTCGACCCAGCACCCTCCAGATGCCTTGGCCCACACCTCCAGCCATCCCCGCCCCTGGGGCAGGCTGCCTGGGGCTGATGGGAGTTGTGTTCCCCGTTGTGATCAGGAGGGCACCGGAGTGACACAGTACTGAGCTAAGGAGTCTCCTTGGAGGACCGCACCTAGTGGTTCCTGTAGGAAGGGGGGGGGCAGGCCTGGTCCAGGAGGCCGAGGTCTCTGCAGGGAAGGGGCAGAGCTGGGGGGCGAGGCGGGGGTCTTCCCGGAGGGCACAGGGATGGGCACCGAGGGCCAGCCGCTCGGGAAGTGCCATGGAGCGGCGGGGGGGAGAAACCATGGCAGACCGCAGTGCAGCCACTCGCCAGGCCCCCCGGCTGCGGCAGGGGCTCGGGTTTTACCCTGAGCTTTTATTTTCAGCCCCAGGCCGGACTGGATGTTAGCTAGGGGGGGTCACCCCCGCCCGGGCTTTGGCCCCCGCTTGTAATCAGCGGTGCCCACGTCCCTTTAAGATTGTCGGGCTTTTAAAGATCACACGAGGGGCTAGAGGAAAATTACCCTTGACTTGTCCATGCTAATATAATCTCGAACCACATCTTCAGGACCGCAGCTAAAATTGCTTTTTAGATTAACATTTAATTATTAACAGGGTGCGAGCCGCACGCGCTCTCCCCACCGGCTGGGGGCTTGTGCGGGGGGGGGGTAGGCCGCCTCCCCCAGAACGGATCGGGGACCTTTGCGAGCGAGCGCGGCGGGAGGAAGGTCACCGGCGCCCCTCGCAGAGCCGCCCGCCTGGTTTATTGCAAGCCTTTGGCAAGGTGCTGCTGAACTTTCCCGTTTTGGGTTTCGTTTTATATTTCCCATAATTTACCGAGGGGTGACCTTTCCCCGGATTAACTCATTCCGCCTCCAAAACTGTCAGCTTTGCTAATTGACTCGCTGCTCTTTTTGCTTTTCAAGGTTGCGCGTAAATTAGTCGGTCGTTTCCGGCAGAGCAGCTGGGTGGGGGGTGGGGGAGTGCCCCTCCGCACCCTTCTAATGCTGCCCAGCCGGGCAGCATGTGAAGAGTGCCCCTGGCCATGTGCAGAGTGCATTTGTATCCTCTTTCGGGGTCGAGGGCGCCAGTCTCATGCGGTGCTGGATCTCCGAAGCTCTTGGGTCGCCGGGCAGAAAGCAGGATCCGCCCCGGGATGATCGGGCCTTGGGGTGCAGCGAGGATGCTGAGAGCTGGAGGGCCGTAAACGGCTGGGGGGCCATCCGCCGCCTGCTTAACGAGGGCGACCCCTGTGGTTTGCAGCCGGAGCAGTGGCTGAGGCGCTGGCACGCAGTGCTTTCCGCCTCTCCCCGGAGAGGCCTGCTTCATCTGTTCTTCATTATTCAACGTATTTCTACGCCACTTCTCAGGACAGGCGCTCCCCCCGGTTCCTGCCACAGACCATAATTTGGCGTTTGCTTGCAACGATGCTTTTCACACTGAGACGGTACCCGAAAAGCACGCGTCCGGAAACGCAGCAAACGCCGGCAGCCGCGTGGGGGTCCGGGCAGGGCCCGCGAGCACCGAACGACCCCGTACTGTCGCAGACGCTTCTCGGGTGCCGTCTCCCACCAAGCGGGGGACGAGGCGTGGGCCCCAGAGGCTGGGTGGTCCCGGGGCGGCAGAAGGGGGGCTCTTCAGCTCACGGAGAAATCGCAGTGAACGCGCAGCCTCCGGCGCCCGGTTGGCCCGTCCAGAGTTGTTCTGCCAGGTTTACACGTCGTTGTTTGTTTGTTTATGGTATTTGTATGCCGTTGAACTCCGTAAGCTCCCAAAGCAGTTCACATACAAATATTACGAGTCCCATTCAAAATCCTCTCGTAAAACGACTCCGCTTATAGTAGCAAAACAATTAATTCATTGCAGGCCAGAAAAAAGCCAGGCACCCAAAAGCCAGGAGGCCTCGGGAGCAGCCCCATCCCCTGCCTTCCACACTGCGCTGGGGAGGGGGGCCGGAGGTTGGGTGCTGCGGCCAAGAAGGCCGCGCACCTGCTGGCCAGAGCGGGGTCTGGGGCAGCTTCTGCCCTTTGGCCTGAGGTTCTGTGCCCAGAGCAGGGGACGCGGGCAGCGGTGGGCAGCAGGGGGCGGGGCGGTGGGACACGGTGCCGCCGAGAGGCGGGGTGATGGGGGGCCCTGCGGAGCAGCACCGCCGATGTTCCCGGGAAGGCGGAGCTGGGAGAAGAGGGGCAGCCCCCCGCGAGGCAGTGGGGTGGGCATGCATCATGCCAGAGCCGCAGGACCCGCAGGGGCAGAAGATGCCCGCTGGCCTCCTTTCAGCCGGGCCGGCCAGGAGGACGTGCAGAGGGGGTCGCGTGCTCATGCCTGTTCCCTTTGGGGTGGGGGTAGCCAGTGCCACGACTGCCCCAGAGCAGGGGCCCCGCCTGGCCCTGCCCCGGTCCTTCCCCGGATCCTCTTAGGGGCTCGGTGATATCTGGGCGGCTGGCGATTGATGCTCGCCCCAGTCCGGACGCACATGGGCCGGGCCTGCGCCCCCTCGCTGGGGCTCTCCGGGTTGCGCGTTCCCTCCATCTGCAGCGCCGCCTCGTCCCGGTTTCCTTTTATCTCTCAGCCCGGCTATGCAAAAGCCGATATCGGCAGCTGCACGCCGCTTGATCTCGCCAGAGGGACCTTCGCAGAGCCTCTCTCCGGAGATAAGGCCCCGCTTATCGCCCGCTGATGTCAGGGAGGGTGCCAAAGAGTTCTATCATTGGCGCGTTAAGACGGGCGTTTTGTTTTTTTTAAATATTATTAAAGTCACAAAGACCTTGGGCTTATAAATAGCCCTGATTTTAACGATAGGCTTTCAGAATTAGCAGGCAGTGGGGAGAAGGCTGTGAAATGGGGGCTTGTAGACGAGGCCGGAGCTCCACAGTGAATGTTAGAAGGGCTGCTATTTTTAAAGCCTGCGGAGTGTTGGATGTTGACTCTCTCATATTATCACATATGGAAAACAGACGCGGAAGAGGCTTGGCTGGGGGGGTTGAGCTGGCGCTGGCGCCCCAGGTGTCGGCGGCACTGACCTTCAGAGGGGGCAGCCCCTGAGCCGAGCGCCTGGAGCCCCGCCAGGGGCGGGATGGCCGTCCTCGGCCGAGGTCGCTTTGGAGGAGCTGTGCCGGGGCTGCGCCCCGACTCTTCCAGGGCCCCGGCCTCAACGGTCCCTTCCCAAATTAGTTAACGTGTGGGGGGATTGATGGGGGAAGGGGGCTGGCGAGGGAGGGTTGGCCTCCCTTCCCTGTGCTCTGGGCCTCCCCAGCTGTGGCGATCAAGCTCAGCCTAGTGAACCCCCCTCCAGTGGGGTCCCCGGGTGGGCTTTTCCTGCATGGAGTTCCATGCCATGGGAGCGGTTTTCTGCCAGGAGGGGCAGGATATATTAATGGGCGCTTTCCATGAAAGTGAAATAAACGCTGGCTATTATACTTAGGCAATCTCTCAGCCTAGATGGGTCTAAATTAGCATATGCAGATTATATGCAGCCCCCGGAGGGGAGGCTGAGCAGCAGCTTGCTTGGCAGTCTGGGGCTCTTCCACATACTGAGCAAGGGCACCTCTGAGCATGCAGTCCTGGGGGGGGCAGCAGGCAGCCCTCACGCTCGCGTCCTGCTGGCGGGCTGGCACCGAGGGGCCCCGGTCGGATGCAGCAGCTCCTACTCTGCTGTTCTCCGATCCTTTGATTTCAGGGCCTCCCAAGCTCAGCAGGCTCTGTGCCGCTTCTGCGAGGAAAGCGAGACGTTCTTGTGCGGAGAGTTTTCTGCCCCCAGAGATCCCCCGGCGCTCGTTGGCTTCCCTCCCAGCTTGTGCTGGTGGCAGGACACCCCACAAGTACTCAAAACTGGGTCACTGGGGAGGGGAGGGGGAGGGGAGGGGAGCAGCCCCCCCCGGATGCGGTGGGGAGATGGATGCGAAGGGCCAGGCAGGAGAAGCCTGGCGGGGGACAGCCCCCACCGCCGCGCTCTCATGCCGGAGGGGCAGGTGGGGCATACCTGTTGGTCTGCGGAGGACGGCAGATGGGCCAGGGCTTATGACGGGGCTGGAGCCGCGCCATCACCTTGCGAGGGAGGTGATGCGAAGAGGGATTGCGGCAGGGCCCGGGCCCTGGAGGCCAGGGGGGTGCCAAGCGGGGGCTGCGCCCGCTGCAGACGGGGGCACCCCTGCCCTTGGGCTGGGAGGCTAGCATCTCCTCGCCCCCTGGACCCGCACCCCACAGCGGCCGCCGTGCTCTGCCTTTCGCCCTGCCAATGCCAGCGCCAGAACCTGGGTCCTGCAGCGTGTGGGAGCGGCTGGGTCTGGGTTCTGCTCTGAGCAGCTCTGAAAGGGACCGGCGAGCCATCCCAGAATCCGGAGGCACCCCAGGAGGCCCATAAGCGGGGCAAACCGGGGGCCCTGCTCGCAGCTCCACCTCTCTTTGTGCCCAGAGGTTTTGCCGGCTTCCCCTTCGCACTTGTGGGGTGCGGCTCTGCGCTTGCCGTGGGGCAGCAGAGTGGGGAGCGAGCCCTGAGCCCAGAGAAGCCCCACTCCGTTCCTGCGCACGCGTGCGTTTCCCCCCAGCAACATAATTTCCGGCTGATTGCAATGGCATATTTTAAAAATGCCAGAAATCAAAGCTGGGAAATGGATACTGCTGCTTTTTACCGCAAGTTGCATTAGCAAGGGGTACGTAACCAACGCTGCTTTCTCTGTGTCTCTCTTCTTTTCTTAAAGGCAGTAATAGGAGAAAATTGGTTTTGAAACAGAATAAAAGTGCCTTTCAGGGGAAAATCGCTTCTTTCAAGGTACCTTTGCAGAAAGTAAAATAGTCAGTGATGAAAAGGTGGGTTGTGTGATTGTCTTTGCTTTTTTGGGGAGAGGAGAGGCTGGTGCAGATGGGGAAAGAGGAGATTGCGATAATTACATGGTAACGAACTCTTGTTGTGAAATTAGCATCTTAAGAAAAACAGTGAAAGGGGCTTTTATTCATGAATGCTTCATTACGAGGAGGAGAGCACCCATTGGCAGCTGGGGCACCTGTTCAGGATCAAATAACTTTTCTCTTGCCCACCTTTCCCTCCAGAGTGTGCCATGTTTTGCTGAGCTCCGTGGCCCTGGAAGGGGGTCTTTGGGGAGGGTTTTGAAAGGGGCCACCAGGGGCTTCCCGCAGAAAGGGGCCAGCGCTGCCTGAGGGGCTGGGCACACGTGCAGCCCTCCTGCTCCGGGTCTGTCGGCATGGCCCGCTCGGAGGAGGGGAGCATGGGGGGCGGGGGTGCTGCAGGGGCCCCGGGTGTCAGGAAGAATGGCTCCCTTGATCATTTGCATGAAAATAGGATAAATGCAAGGAAGGAAGTTTTCCAGTCGGCATAATTTCTCCTTTTGTGCACGTGAGCGGGTTCTGTCTGCGCACAATGGCATATTTGGTTGTCTGTGTCTTAACTCTTCCGTCCGTGCCGTATTCTCACCCATGAATTCTTCTTACTTTTCAATCACGTTGTAAAAATTGTTTCGCAGGGTGCTAATGCCGCCAGTTTCATTCAGCCCCCTTGTCCCTGGGTGTTCGTGCAGACCCGGCGGGGCTTCCCGCGAAGGTGCCGCGTGTGCGTGCCTCATTCGCAGGATTCAGTGGGGCGCCCCACGGCGGGCTGCGTTCGGACCCCGCCCCAATGGCGCATGGCACGTGCAGTTCCATTTAGATGGCAGGAAGCACTTCCTGACAGTTGGCTTCCACACGAGGTGGCTGAGGCCCCATCGGAGCTGGTGTTCCAAGGACAGGCTGGACATGCGCATGGTGGAGCCGGCTGGAGCTGGGGGTCAGACTGGATGGCCTGGGAGGCCCCTTCTGACTCGCTCTGTTTCTGTTTCCGTTTCCCCACTGCCGCCCCCGTTCTTTCTGGTACCAGAACAGCTGGGAAGCAGCCGCTTGCCTGCCTGGCTGCTGCCTGCAGAAGCCCCCCTCTGGGCGAGTCTCTCCTTTCCTTTCCAAGCCCGCCAGCCGGACGAGGAAGCAGCGAGCAAAGCCCGTCCAGAAGCAGGCGCTCCGCCAGCCACTGCCGTGAATCATGACCCTGGTTTGGCGGGATGGCGGGTTTGGTGCCAGATGGACATGGCAGGGAGGTTGTTCCGAAGATGGGGCCACCACAGAAAAACCTCTGAGCCTCTGGTGGGTCGGCCTTTGCAAGAGGCCCCCTAAGGGCGAGTGCAGTGCCGGGCGGATCGCGGGTGGGAGAGGTGCTGCCGCAGCTTCTCAGGCCAGCCTAGGTCTCCTTTCCCCCAGAAGGAAGCAGGTGGGCCGCTGAAGCCCTTCGCAGAGAAGGGGGGCCCTTGGCCAGCAGCCCCGCTGGCCACCTGCCGGCTCGTGCCGCGCCTGCTCCCGCAGCGCCGCCTCTCCGGAGGTCTCCTGTCCCCGTGTGCTGCGGCCGGGAGGGAAGGCAGGAGAGGAGGCTGTTCGGCGCGCGAGGGGGGCGAGGCATGGAGTGAGCAATTCCCTCATGTCCGCACCAATTTTTCAGCCGGGAGATGTGGGCGAGTCGCTTCCGCCAGCATCTGTCCGCTGGTTCGGGGGAAGGAGGCTTGGCTAAATCGCGCCAGCCAAAGGCGACAGGGAACACGCTCCGGCTTTATTAGCAGTGATGGGGAAACATCCCCGGGGACAGGTGGGGGAAGCTGCGTGGGGGGCTGCCTCCCCCTCGCCCTGTGAGCCGCGGGCGGGCCGGCGGCATCCGTCCCCAGGCGGCTCCCGAGGAGGGCTGGAGCATGCCTCTTCGCCTCTGGCCCCCTGCGGTTCCCTTCTCTGCTTCTGCGTTTCCCTCTCATGCCGGCCGGACACGGGACGTGTGGGATCGCTGCCCGGCTTTGCCCCCCTGGCAGGCCGCGCTCCTTGTGGCGCCGCTGCTTCCCCGCGTCTTCCGCTGCGGGCATTTCGATGCCCCCGTTGCCACTCCGGGAGAGGCTTGGTGCGTCCGGAGCGGACTTGTGCGAGGATGGTGGGGGTGGCCTGCTCCTGCCCCCGGCTGGCAGTGGGCCCGATCCTCTCCGGCCACCCCCTCGTGGAGCTGCGTTGCAGGGAGGTCCCTGGGAGCAGGGGACGGGTGGCCGAGGGAAGCGCCGCTCGCCCGCCCTGTTCTGTTGGTGTCGAGTGGAGGGCTTGGGGCAGTTGCTCTCGCCCTCACCTTGCGAGCGGGCAGGGAGGCCCCCGTGCCCCAAATCCTGCCCTTCTGCGTGGGGATAGAAGGCGTGCCACTTCCTGGCAGAGCGTACTTTGAGCTCAGACAGAAGAGGTTGTCTGCACATTCTCAGGGACTATGAACATGCCCCTCTTGGAGCATACCAGCCCAAGCTCCTGATCAGGGGTAAGCAGAGGTTTTGGCCCACATGCCCCATCAGCTTTGGCCAGCAGTCAGGATGATGGGTGCTGTATTAGGCGGGCCAGTGGTCTCCCTCCTCTGGCTGAGCCTCTGTTTCAGCCTCCCACCCTGGTGCCCTCAGTGTGCTGGACTGTGGCCGGGTTCGCATGGCGCAGCAAGCAGCCCGGTGCGGCTTCCACGGAGCGTGAGCGTTTGCCAGCCTAACAACGACAAGCGTCCTGTGGTGGCGCAGAGCCCATGCTCCTCGCCCTCCCCTCCCGGCCTCGCCACTCCTCCCAGAAGGCCCTGCGAGTGAAACCCCCGCCTTGCCTATGGCCCACACTTCACTCAGCCAATGGGAATAAAGCCAGCCGTGACATGTCTGTTGCTAGGGGGCCGAGGGCCGTCGAGATTGAAGGCTAGAAGCAGCCCCATCTGTGGCTGCTCTTGCCAGAGGACTCTATGGCATTTCCATCACAGCACGGTAAAATGTTGTTCCCGGGGCTGGTTGACCGGAGAAGCTGCGGCAAAGCGTGGAAACTGAGCGTAGACGGCGGAGCCTCCTCGTCCATGGCGTCTCATGTTGTGTGAGCCCGCAGCTAGCTGACAATGGGAGTTGTAGTCACACACGCCTGGAGGACAGCCGGGTGGGGAAGGCACTGGGAACGTCTCGGGCCAGAGAAAACGGATGCACTTCAACACAGCAAAGCGCCAACGCTCAGAACGTCAGTCCTGCAGCCAGCGTTTGATTTCTTTCAGAAATCTTTGGTTTTCTCAAATCATCTTAAATGTCCATTAAAAAATAGCTTGCTGCTAAAATGCTGTCTAGGTGCAGCAAAATACAAGCACATTAAAGGCTGCCATCCTAATCCCTTAAAATCCCATCTGTGACTCTCTTTCTACGATGCTGAGAAAACCTGTTTTTCTGTGCCACAGAATAAGTCTGGGGCAAAAGATGCGACTTTCGAGGCCAGCTGTAGGTCACAGTGTCTTGTTTTACGGGTTATTAATAGTTAGATGTTGACACCCGCAGCAGCCTGGACGTTGGCTTCCTGAACCATGGGGCACATGGCTCAGTGCAGCTCAGCACTGCGCTTACCACATGGCCACTACGGCCGGCGGCTCCGGATCGGGCCCCGGGGCACCATCAAGGTGGTCACGTAGCGCGGAGCTGCCTTTTTAAGTAGTTATCGCTGCCAATTCGTGGGCGTGCTTATTCAGAAAAGGCAGAAATCAGGAAGCCGAAACTCCGCGTAGGTCTCTCCGCTCAGGGATGCGTGGGGAGATGCAGGGAGGCCCGGCTGGAGCCTGCGGTGGGGGCTCTTCCCCTTGTGACCGGGCGCCGTGCTTTCCCAACGGGCAGCGAAGGCTCGGCGTGCAGCAGGCGCCCTCCGCGCATGGCCCTGTGCGCTCACCGCTTCCCTGGGGAGCCTGGCCTCTCTCTGCAGCAGGTGGGCCCCGGGAGGTGGGGTGGGCCTGCCGTGGCAAGCGGCTGTCCGGGAATTCCAGCATGGGAGCAGGAGGGTAGGCCCACGAGTATCCCTGCCGGGCCATTTAGCACTCAGCACCTCGGCCGTCCCGGTTCTGCACCGAGAAAGAACAGGCTGCCTCAGTTCTGTAGATTAAGAAGCTTCGCACAATATCTGTTGCTTGACATAATTTATGGAGATGTTATCTTCACCACTGTGCATAATTTATCCTTGTCTTGCTACCCCGAGGAAGAGCTGCGGAAGCCCACTAGAAACGTGACTCAGCAACGTGGCTTGGTTGCTTTGAGATTTGAGCCTGCATTGCCATTGTTCTCCCAAGCACATCTTTGTCCCCATGAGGTCTGGAAACTTGTGTTTTGTTTGCCATCGAAGGGCGTCTATTTTCAGGCAGCAGGATCACGTCTTTGGTGCTCTGAGGAAGCCATGGCACGAGTGCAGCCCCGTCCTATCCGCAGCTTCGTTTCGGGGGCTCTTTGAAACCAGGAGGGCGTTCGACTGCATCCTGCTCGGGTCGGCCGCCTTCGCTGCTGGATCCAGAGGTCGGGGTCCCAGGTCTGACCACACGATTCTTCTTTCTAATCCCTGCAGAGCGTTGACTCCGCGTGAACCCTGCCGGCACCACCAGAATGTTGGCCTGCCTGCAGAGAACCCAGAACCCGCCGAGCCAGCACCTGGCCTGCCCGAACAAGGCCCTGGAGCCGCGCAAGGGTGAGTCCCTGCCGCCGCTCGCCGCTGAGCAGAGGCCGCGAGTCCCCATGGTTCCTGTTCAGGCTGACGGGGTGGGTGGGCTTCAGGAGGACGTGCCTCTGTCCTGCAGGCAGGGCGCAGCAGGGAGAGAGCACCCCACAGCAGGGGGTGGCCTTGCCTCCAGGCTGTGGGGGAACAGAGGCAAGGGGGCCGATAAAGCGGAGCCGGTTTCTTCTCCAAGAGCCAGAAAGACGAGGGCTATTCTTAGTGTTGTGCTGCCCCCCCCCCCCCCCCCCCAGACAGTAAAAGTCAGAGCAGCTTCCAGTGCTCACGAAGCAGCAGTGTCGAGAAGCGGGTTTAAAGCAGCCCGTCCTTTAAAAAAGGCAACAGTTAGAACTTCCGCAAGTCAGCAGAACTGTAGCCGCACTTGGCGATAAAAAGCAATCAACACCTTTTGAGCATTCAAGAGCCAGAAGCCAAGGATGACAGACGGAAAGGTGGTGGAAACGTTCACACTGCCTTTGCCCAGATGCTGAAGGAGGGCAGGGGGAGTGCGGCAAGTCTTCCCCAGGAGGGAGCTCTGCTTTCCGGGTGCCACCCCCGAGGAGGCCCCGCTCAGACAGCCGCCTGCCAGCTCCCCCGTCAGCGCAAACAGCGCTCCTTAGCATGGGGCCTCTGTGGTGCACATGGAGGGAAGCCCTTCGGCCAGGTGGGAAGCCTGGCCGAGGGCAGTCCGGGTGACCGGCCGGGGCCCCGAGGTGGGTGCGGTTCACCTGGAACTCTCCTCCAGCATGGCTGCACCGAGAGAGATGGGTTGGAGGAGGCGCAGGATTCAGCAGGACGGAGCGTGGTCCTGACTCTCTCCCGTAGTGGGGTCTTCGGTTTTGCAGCCACTCAGATGGTCCCCCGCTTCCTTTTCTGCATGGAGGCACACGGAGCAAGGAGCTTGTCCCCCTCGCCGTGCCCATCGTTCGAGCCGCATGGGGTGGGGGGTCCCGTGTGCTCCCCAGAAGGCTGGCATTCCTGTTTGCCGTAATGGTGGGTGGCGTCCGGCCTTGGAGGGGAGAAGTCCGCAGCCCTTCCCCACGGCCATGTGGTGCCATCGCTTGAAAGAGGGATCCCTGCATGGGGGGAAGTGAGGCCCAACAATGGAGAGCCCCCGGGCTGGCCTTCCGGAGCAGGGGGACAGACCGGATCGCCCCATCTTGCTTGGGTGGTGATACTCTTCTCTTGCTGAAGCAGATTCTCGTCTCGCTAGCAAGTAAGAGAACGGGAGAGGCAGAGGGAGGCGAAGGACCCGGCGGATGGCAAAAGCGGCGCTGGGTGGAATATAAAATTTGGAGGGGCTGCTCGGCAGGAAGATCGGCCTGCCCTCCCGCGTCTTTGATGTCGCATTAGAAGATGCCCCCGTCATGCGTTTCCAAGGAATCGCTGCCCTCGCGGCTCCCCCCCCCCCCGCCTTCTCCTCAGGTCCCCATAATTACTTTGCTGGGTTTTGCTTCGGCTCTGCAGTTCTCGAGCGGCCTTTCAGATAAGCCGTAAACTAGTTACATTAAAATAGGTTCCGAAAGGTCACTCGGCAAAGCACCTGTTTCTTGCGGTCTTTGTCTCTCAATCCAAAGCTATGATTAAATGTATATTTAATGAGCCCGGCTTAGGCGGGCGGCTTTGACCTCTCCTGCTGGCAAAGGCGCATTAAGATTCTCGAGTGATGAATGTGTGTTTTAAAGAGGATGGGGCTTTTTTTAAATTCCCCCTATCCTTCTGTGCTACATAGACGGTCCCTTCCCCCGGCACCAAGCCCACTCCCCCAAGCTCAGGTTGCGAGGCCCGGAAAGCATTTTTGGCTCATGAACTGGCAACTTGGGGTCTTTCCCGGGTATGAGGGGGACTGAACCGTCCGCATCCACCTGGGGATTTTCCTGCTGAACTGCAGTCTGCCACCGGCGTGCGGTGGGGGAGTGCGCCTGTTGGATCGGCGCCGGGAGCACATGCTGTCGGCTCGTGGCCTGCCTCAGACAGACGTGGCTGCACAGGGCGCCCGCTGCCCCCGTCCTCCCCTGCCACGCAGCATGTTTGCTCTTGGGCAAATAAAATGGCAGCTTACAGAAGCGGTGGAGAGGGGAAACTGGGTTGCATTGTCCATTTAATGCTCCGTAGCCGCTGCGGAGCGCTAGAAGGGTTCACTGGCACCGTGCTCAGGCTTGAGACTGAATCCTCTTGCTCCCCCCGTGCAGCCTGCAGAGGGCACCTGGCAGGTGCCGTCTTCCCACAGGTGCCCACGCCTGTTCTAGGCAGCCCTGTGGGCCTCCTGGTTTCCCATGTACCTGCCAACAGTGCGGGAGGGACAGCTGTCCTTTCCCAAGCCTGGCGATCCCTTGGCAGGTCAGGGGCCTGGAGTGTAAGCATTCTGAGCACGGGGAGTTGCTCTGAGCACCAGAACCCACTGCTCCCTCCCCCTCGCCCCATCAGCCCCCCTTTGCCCATTAGGACGTGAGCGGGCTAATCGGACGCTGCAGAGCAGCCGGGCGTCCGGCGCCCCCGTGGCCTCTGGCACACCTGCCCGTGTGGGTCTGTCCACCTCCTGCCCCAGAAAAGGGACCTGTGGCCTCCTTGCAGCCGTGGGTCAGAAGGGGCAGGGGGCAGGGTCTGGGGTCAGCTGTCTCCCGAGGTGGGGGGGTTGGCGGACTGGCAGACCCTTCCTGGATCCCAGCCAGGAGCAAGGTGGCGGCGCCTTCCCGGCGGCGCTGATCCCCGAGGAGGTGGGGCTTCCTGGGCAGGCGCTCGGCCACGTGACGCTGGCAGGAGCGCACTGTGTTACGCCCGGTAAGAGGATTTGTGCTGAGGTACTTCAGTTGCGTTACCGATGCTGCTGGCAGGACTTCCGTTTCCTTGAAAGAGATTTTAGGTTAACTGGGTGCGACTTTTCATTTCCCCCCGAGCTTGTTCCTGACCCTGGTCACATGGTCTGGCCGCCCTGCGCAGTCGCGCCTGCCTCTCCGCACACGCGATCCTCAGGCCGCCTCTCAGCTGCCCCTCCGGAGCGGACGGAGAGTAATCGCCCCCTTCGTGTCCCTGCTCTTTGGTCCGATATGCATTGTCCTTTAAATGCAGTTTCCCCTTTGTTGTTGTGCTACCTGTGGGAAGTTGGTGTGTGTGTGTGACCCAGTTCCCACGTACTGGCAACTCATGGTTTATTGAATTCTGGGTTGATGCGTTGTGTTGTGCTCCACCCACAAATAGCCCAGAAGGAGACGTCAGGGTTTGTTGTTGGGCTGTGAACGCTGGCTTGTTGCAGCCGCGGGTGGCTGTTCTGCGTGAACCAGACCTGTGGATGCTTTGCACACTGCAAAGGTACAAAGTCATCGGGACGCCACCTGCCAGCGCCACAGGGGTCGGTGAGCCGCCCGTGAGCATCATGCGTGGACCAGGCCCGTGTGCACGAAGCCGCCTGCTCAGGCGGAGGGTGCCAGGTGCTGCGGCCCAAGCGGCACTTAAGCCAGCATTGGGGAGACGGACTCGGCCTCCCGTTGGTCCGCATTCTTCCTCCTTTGTTCCTTCTCTAAATGCTTGCCGGGGTAATCGAAAAAGATTGCACTTCTTAAAACTAGACACGATGTAGAAGCGCCTCTGATTACTTAATTTGCTCCTGAGTTATCTCGGTAATTGTCTTTATGGGCCTCCTTTCTTGTCCTCTGGCATCGCTTCTGTCAATATTAAATGAGCCGGCCTCGCAGCACGGCAGTGGCGGCCTGGCCGGCCAGGGTGGCAGAACCCCATTATCCTGCCCACTGCTGCTGATCCAGTTTTCATTAATTTCACGCCAGAGGTGGGCCTGCCCGTGCTTGCGCCCCGCCTGTGCCAGCCCTGCCGCAGCCCCCTTTCCTCCGGCACGCGGGGGAAGCCGCTGAGGGCAGGCGAGTGAGCAGGAGGTGCCCGGGAGCCTGGGACGGGGCAAGCGGCTGCTGGCCCGGCAGAGGGGAGCATGGCAGGCGCGCATGGCCTGGGAACTGGGGCAGAGGGGACGGGGACGGGGCCGCGCCCGGAGGCCCTCCAGAGACGCACCTGCTGCGTCGGGCCCCTCGCAGGTGTTGCTGGGACCGCTTTTGGGGTGCCGTTTCGCAGGCGTGGACTTGCACTGGGCTCGGCTGCGGACGATGGCTTGCGGTCTTTCCAAAAGGGAAGCACAGCACGAGAGGGCTGCTGTGCGGAGGATCGGGGCGCAGAGAGGAGCGAGTGGGGGCAGACGGCAGATGAGGAGGGGCGGGGCGGGGCCCCTTCGAAGCCCCCTTCCGTGCCCCGTGGCATGGAGCAGCTGCCTGCGCCTGGCCGCATGTGATAGCGAGGAGCACGTCGCTGGGCCAGCGTTTGTCCGGCGTCCCAAGAGCGCATGCGGTGCACCCCCAGCCGCCGTTCTTCGCATGCCCAGGAGCGCGGCTTCCAGCCAGCGGTTCCCTCACTTCCTCAGGAGAGGCACCTGGTACCTGGGAGAGAGGCCTTTTCGCACTGGCCCTTCCTCTGAGGAAGGTGCCCCAGGGAGCTCGCTTGCCCGCAGCCCGGCTTCCACTGTCGCATGCTTGCCGTGCCAGGGCTGCTTTGCTCCTACCCACGTGGGCTTGGTGTTTGTCCCTGTGCTCCTCGTCTGAGGAGGGGCAGGGCCTCGTCAGCCGGGAGACCCTCCCCGGGGAAGAGCAGTGTGCCGGCTTCTTCCTGAGTGCAGCGCGTCGCAGCCGAAGGAGCGCCCCGCTTGCTCCGGGGCCGGGGGCTGCCGGGCCTTCTGCTCGGAGCCCCCCCGCGGTGGCATGCCCAGCGTGCCGTGCCGGGCTGGCCGACCCGGCTCCAGCTCAAGAGCCGCGTGGCCCAGCCGTCCCGGGGGCCACGGAAGGAGGCCGCCTCCCGCCCTCGGCCAGGCCCCCTCATTAGCCGCCTCCGGCTGTTCTCTTTGGACCTGCAGTCTCCCCCCTCCCCTTTTCTAGCCGCATGCAGCTTAGCCTTTAATTATGCATCAAGCGCCTCCGTGTGCTCAGCCGCGCGGACTCTCATCCCGTCCCTGCAGGTGCATTGCTGAGGCTTATGTTCGAATCAAATGGCGCCATCCACATGCGTTTCTGTGGACGTCCTCCCTGTCTTGTTGGATCCCGTGGCGTTGTCCGTCCTTCAGGTGTTTTCTTGGGTAGCGACTTGGCTTGTGTCTCAGCTTAAGTTTCTGAAACGGCTTCTTGGCAGTGGCTGGGAGCAGCAGTGGCAGAGAAAGTGAAGATGTGGCTGATGGGACCTGTGAAGAGAGCCACGGTCCACTAGCCACAGGAGGGGTCAGGGAGGTGGCTGGCTCCGCTCTTTGTGGCTGGGAAACCTTTGCGGGTTGCTTTGTAAAAGTTCAGACCCAGGGGCAAGGAGCCCCGGCCTCTGGGAGGCATGGATGGAAGGGAGAGTCTGGAACAGGAGAAGAGCGCAAGACGCACATAGATGTAGAGAGAGCCGTCTCAGCGTGTGGCTACATTGCTGCCCACTTCACAGTGAGAAGCGGCTGCCCAGAGAAAGTAGGGGAGGAACACGAGGGTCTGATGTAGCTGGGCTTGCGCATCCACCCCAAAACCCCAAAGGATGCAGCAGGGGAAGGACTCCTGCTCCTTCCAGCTGACGTAGCCCTGAAACATTGAAAAACAACCGTGCTGGTGAAGCAAACGTAGCTTGTGGTTCCCACACTGCCGACCGGGGCACGCTGTGGTGGCGAGAACATCGCTGATGCCAGCGCTGGGGGCTCGTCCGCCTGGAACGGTTCGCAAGAGCCCTGCAGTACGGAATTAGCTGCCATGGCCTCGCGACACGTTGGAGGGCTCTGCACAGGCAGGCAGGCAGGCAGGCAGACTGACGGACGGACTTGATTTCCAGCAGTCGAACAATTAGTCTGCCGTCATGTTGCTGGTTAGGGGTTAAGCTTTTGCCGGCTGGGATCTGCAGGCAACCTCCCCCCCCCCCCACCGCCCGCCCCGGGGAGGCCAAGCCGCTGCCAAGGCCTGTGGCTGCCGGAGTCCCGCAGCTCTGCTTTCCAAACCGGCGGCCACCGCTGCATCTTGCAGGTGCTCAAGTAGCAGGTTCTCGCCCTGCGCATGTGGGCTGGGAATGCCCCACAATGGCCCCCTTTCCTCCGCGGTCACGACCCCGTTGCCGCCTTGCTGCCCGGGTTCATCCTGGGATCACTGTGCGTCGCATCTGCTAGCCCAGGGCCGTCCTGGCTTGGCTCCTGCCAGGCTGTGCTTCGGTGTACGTTGCTGTGTGGTGTTATGAATTTCCCCCCATCGCATGCACGCTTTCTTGCACACACCCCGCCCCGACATGAGCAACCGATTTCATCCTGCGTCTTGCGCCCTTCCTCAGCCTCTCCTCCCACCCTTGAGCGGAACCTGATACCAGGATCCCGGGCTCAAGGGATGAAAGATGGAGCTCTGGCCCGGGAGATGCGGGGAGGGCGTGGAAGGACTTGGGAAAGGAGAAGAAAAAGGACAAGAGCAGCAGTGTTGATAAGATTTTCCAGAAATCTCTTTCCAGCTCCCATTCATGACACAGTCTCCCTTTGTGTTCCCTGAAAAGATTTCGGCAGCTTATCTGCTAAGGGCTTTCAGCCACTCAGCCTGGAGCTTCGGTGCCCCCTTTGAGGTCTCTTTTCTTGTTGCCGCTGCCGCAACCATGTTGAGACCCGGCCGGCCAGAGACCAGAAATTGACGTGGGTCGCGGACAGATGGCTGCTCACGCCGCAGTCCAGCAGGGCCGGTGTGCACACGGGGGGGCGGGGGGAGCAGGCGGCTCCGTGCTCCTCCCGGGCATCAGCGGATGTGGCTCCCTGCCCATCATGGCCGCAGCACCACCTCTCTGGCCCAGGGCGGTGGGAGCGTGGGACCGGGCGGCTCGGGTGCAGGCACCGCTCTGCCTCGTTCGCCGCTGACTTGGCAGGCGGCAGCAGCTCCCTGGCTTGCGTGGCAGCACGTCAAGGGTTAATTTGCAACCTGTGTGCCCTTGCAGGGTGCTGTGAGGGTTGCATAACCCTCAAATAGACCCCCTCCGGGCCTGCAGGTGGCCGTCCGAGGCGCTGCTCCGCCGTGACGTTCCGGGAGTTCTGCATCTCTCTTCTGTCTGCTTCCCTGTGGCTGAAGTAGCGGCTCTTTTTACAGGTTTTGAGCTTTTTACAGGCAAACTGCTGAGCTCTCTCACTATACCGAGTGGGATCTAAGTGTGAGAAGCGACATTCAGGAGCGCATTTGGCACACAAGCCTGCGCATGTTTCCTTACCATAGTGGGACACCCTTCAAAGGAGGCAAACGTAGAACCGCACCATCCGGCGGCTGTCGCTCAGCACAAAACACCACCGGCTGCACCAAAGCGTCTGGGTCGTGGGTGCTCCAGCCACATCCTTTTCGGGGGCTGAGTGCCAGCGGGGGGGTGCCTCTCTCCCCCTGTGGCCACTGAGCTCCACGGCAGGAAAAGGAGAGGCGCCCTTCTAATCTTGGCCGAGCTGGAGGCTCCCATTGGCAAGGGACCCACCATATTTCAAAGGGCGGGCCGCTTTGGTGGCTTCTGCTCCGGCAGGGGCCAGCTCGAGGTGCCCCCACGGGGAGCAGACAGGAGGTGAAGAGTGCCGTTGCCCAGCAACTGGTAACAGTCAGATAAATTACCCGGACTCAGGGGTGTCTGGGGCAGGAGGAGAAGGGAGGCCGGGACTCGGAGGGCTGGTGCAGCGCCGTGCTCTGTCCGGATCACGTGAGGCCGAAGGAGGGGAGGCTTGGCGCATCCCCCCGGAGCCCGCCGGTGCTGCAAAAGCAGCGCTCTCCTCGCCGGCACGTGGCTGCCTTCTCCCGCAAGGCACTTCTCCGCAGGAAGAGATAATGGGCGCCGTTTGTTTAGCAGAACCTGCCAAGCCGCAAAAGGACCTTGACGCTCGCAGTGAACACAACATTCTCGCCTGACTGACTTCTGCGCCTGGCCAGGAAGAGGGCGGCTTCCGGGGTGCGTGGCCGACCTCTCCGCCCTGGTTTTCTGGCATGGGGCAGAAGGGGGTCTCCGCCCTCTGTGCTTCTGAGGGCGCCTGCAGGAATCGGTGGCAGCTCTCTGGCTGCTGCGCCCGGTGGCTTTCCCCAGGGGAGGGTCCCGGCAGCGATGCTTGCCGTGCCGTCCTTTGTCCTCTTGGAAGAGGCTGGCAAAATGGACTTCGCCACTGCCGCTCGGGGCTCCTGGCTGCTGAAAAGCCGCTGTCCCACTGGGGATGCCAGCGTCATGTTTCCCTTGACTGGCTTTAGCTGCATGCCCACCTCACCTTGGGGCAAGGCTGAGAGGTGGGAACGGGGGAAATGACGCACTGACAAGCGTCGCCCTCTGGGGGAAAGCGCTCTGGCTCTTTCCAGATGGGATGAAGGATCTTTGGGGGATCCCCAGGGGTGCCCCAGCGTGGCCTGAGCATGCGGAATGCACAGGGCTCGGAGCGCCGCTGGCCCCTCCATTCCCGGGAGGAAGGGGACGCGCCACCCGTCTCTCCTGCCGCAGAGGAGGAGCTGCCACAAAAGCCTGCGGCACGGTGTGGCCATTTATGGGTTCAAGGCCGCTTCTCCTCCTTGAGAAATGTGGGGTGGCTGCGGGGCACGGGCAGGCCTCCCTGCACGGTTCTTCTACTTTACGCCTGGGCGTTGTGGGTGCCCCGGTCCCTCTCCACTTGCGCGTGGGACGCGGAGTCGGTGTCGGACGGCACGGCACGGCAGCGCCGAGGGCTGTGCTCAGGCTCCCGGGTCTCTTTTGAGGAAAGGGGCTTTGCCTCGGGGTCAGAGTGGCCGGGCTCTTTTTCCTGACTCTCTGCTCGTCCGCTCCTGGGCTTGCTCTGGTGAGCTGCCCACATGCCCGTTCCCCCTCCGTGACAGCAGGGTCCGGGCTGCCACACCTGCTCCTTCTGGGCGTTGCAGTCCTGGAGGCGGGGGGCGGCCTTCCTCAGCCCGGTGCTCTCCAGTCGTGGCTGGGCCTTGTAGTCCGGGGCCTTGTAGTCTGACACGCCCAGAAGGCTGGGGAAGGCTGTGCCGCCAACGGGGAAGTGGGGTCCTGGGAGGGCCCGCGAGCCCCCTGGCACCTGCACGTGGCCGACCCACAGGCCAAGGCGAGGAAATGGAGCTCATTAGGAAAAGACTCTGGCTTTTTATGGGGCTGTTTAACAAGGTGCCTGACCTCATTTGGCTCCCTCTTTTATAAGCCTATATTCCTGGCCATAAACGGTTTTACTGCCCTGCCCTCTCCAGCCCCTCTCTCTGGCAGGGAGCTCAAGGTGGGAGGTGGGTCGTGGGGCTCAGTGTGGGCCTGTCCCGGGGGAGCCTCAGGGGCCGGGGGCTTCCGGACTTGTGTCTGGCCATGAACTGGGGGCCAGGGGTTGCGGCCTGCCTTGTGGGAAAACGTGGCCAGCGTCACCCAGGGGAGCCTGGTTGCAAACTGCGGGGGCTCGTGGCCTTGTCCCCACAGTCCCTTCCTGTAACTGAGCCGGGCATCCGGCTTGGGTGGCCCAGAAGCTGCTCCATGGCTGGGGTGAGAAGGGCACTGGGGAGACGGAGGCAGTCAGTCTGGCCACGTCCTTCCGGCCGGCGGGGCTCTCCTCGTGCCTTTGCCCCCCGGCCAGACCAGCAGCCCCTCTCCAGGGCTTCGGGCAGGGGCGCCTCCCAGTCCTGCCTGGCGCGGATTGGGCACTGGGCCCCTGGCCCAGCGAACTTTTTCCACAGCAGCTGACCAAGGGCCCAAATGCCCACCCATTCGGGGTCTGTGGGACGACCCCCTGGATCCTAGGCTGATGGGAGGAGGAACCGCCCACGTGCCCCCGATCCCGTTGCCCACGACTCTTGCGCCTCTGCCTCGCTGCCCGCCCTCCGCAGTCCTTCCTAAGCTGCCAGCCTGGCGCTCAAAGGGCGGGTGCTTTTGCCAGTGGGGTGGCCACATGCCCGTCGTTCCCCCGCACAAGCACAGGGGAACCCCACCGTGCCCATGCTGTGCCCCGGCCCCACTCGTGCACACACGCCTGGCCCCGAGCCTCTCCCAGGCGCCTCCCGCCCGGGGAATCAAATATTCATGCGCGACCATTCAGGAGGGATGTGGCTTCCATGACAGAACAGAGAGGCCGGGAAGCGCCGCGAGCAGGCTGCGGGGCCCTTCGGTTCGGCTTATGCATGTCCTCAGAGCGCCGCTCCCGGCATTCTGACAGCTGCCAGCCCCCGCCTGCGCCCCCCCGGCCCCCATCCGTGCTGCGTGTGTGTGCTGGCGAGGAGGAAGGTGCTGAGAAGGCAGAGAGAATGAGCCGGGCAGGAAAACCTCCGGAAAGTGTTGATTTGACGAAGCTGTGTGCTGCATGGGGAATAGTGCCAGATTTTGGGGTTTAGGGGGGAAATCCAGGGCAGGGTTAGGGTTAGCAAAACGAAGGTCTCCTGATGCTTCCGAAGCCTGGAAGGTGCTTAGAGAATGAGCTGGGCAGAAAAACCTCCGGAAAGTGAGGATTTAAAAAGCCATGTGCTGCACTGGGAGTTAAGACAGGTCTGCTCTGATGGTGGGCGTGTGTGGCTCACTGCCTCGAGCTGCCTGGCTTGCCCTTTCCTGTCCTCCGCCTGCTCTCTGGCCTGAGAAGCCGTCCAGGGCAAGGGGCTCGGGGCTGCTAGGGAACATGGCTCATTGGGTGCGTGTGCATGCGTGCGCATGAGAGAGCTGTCGCGTCACTCGGGCACCGGCCTCAGAGTTGTGTGGAGTTGGGGCAGTGGGCTGGCGGCTGCCCCCCCTCGCCCCGCTTTGCAGACGCTTCTGGGTCCAAGGAGTCGAGCCTCGGCTGTCCGCACACAGGCGCACCACTGCCCCCTTCCCGTCGCTGTGCTCCTTGGGGCCAGATCCATGAGAGGAATCGCCAGCTGAGCCGAGCGGACAGTTGGATTTCAGGGGGGGCTCCCCCCCCCGTTCTCCCCAAGGGGCTGTAGGGGTCCTGCAATTAACCCTGTCTGGTTCTCCTGGCACAGTTTTAAAGTGTACACTTCTCCAACTCAGGGTTAATTGGGCTCCTGGCAGCTGGGCTTGGGTGAAGGACGCCGCTGCGTGCCTGAACAGGACGGAACTGGTCTTGCGGCGCGGCCAGTTTAATTGGGAGCTGTTGTGAGTCTGGGCGAGCCGGCGGCCACCTCCCGCATGCCGAGGCGGCTCCCCAATTAGTGGCCTCCCTGCTCGCCTCTCCTGCCAGGGGATGTTTCTGCTGGGCTCGCCGTGGGACGGGCTCTCCACCCTCATCGGAGGCACACGATGGGCCCGGTTGCCGTCGGGGGCCATCCCGGTAGCCGCCGGCTCCTGCGGCTGCGCAATGTCGCGGAACGTCCACAGCAGTTCACCAGCCGCGAGGCCGGCAAGCCACAGTCCCCAGGGCGGGATCGTGCGCCAGGCGGCCGTGTTGCGCACGGATTCCAAATCTCGATGCACCGGCGTCTTGTCCGCTGCAGCGAGTTCTTCTGCCACCCGAATTTTCTTCCGTGCTCCGCTTTGGTTGGGGTCGGCTCCCGCTGTGCCCACGTCAATGCCAGATGCCTGCCCTGAGCGACTCGGGAGTCCCCCTTCACGCACGGCGTCTCTGGCTTGAGGCAGCCACAGTGCCTTCTCCTTCCTCTCATTTATCGTGCGCATTTTAAAAGCATGCCTGCTCCACCTTATTTACACGGAATTCCTCACCTTGAGAAGGTCTCTGCTCTTAAAGGAAGCCCACAAATCATTTGACTCCCAGCGTTGGAGCGGGAGGACAGGTGAGGTTCCTGTAGCACCACCTGGTCAGGTTTTCTTGGATGCGGGCTGGTGCAGGTGCAGGATTTTGGATACGTGCTTGGACGGGTCCCTGCAGCCGTGTCTGCGCCGGATCCTTGCCCCGTTGGCTTATAAAAACCAGCGCTGGAATTGCCGGGGGGCGGGGGGGGGCTCCTTGGGGAGGGCATGGCTTCACCCACCTGAAAGAGTTGGTGTGCAGCCCCCCTCCTTTGAGGCTCCCCACCAAAGGAGCCTAACAAATAAAATAAATAATAGAATAGCTAAGAAGCAGATCAGTTTAAAATTCCAATAAAATTCAAAACAGGACTTCAGGAGCTGAGCTGATGGAATGATTTAGCCCTCGCGGCAAGCAAGGCCTGAGAAAGGGGACGAGTTGAGGGGCGCGGAGGGAAGACGTGGCTGCTCCTGGCGGGGCCGCTGGACTCATTCCTCGCAAACGTAGTAAAAAGGGCACGGGGGGGATGAGGGGGGCGGTTAGCAGCAGACGGGGGGGGGGGCATGATTCCCACTACTCTTGAGTTTCCAGAGAAAATTTCCTGTTGCATCAGAAATAATAGTTGACAGGAAGAAGGTGTGTCCTTGTCACCCCTACAAAGAGCGTTAGCTGTTCAGTGAAATGGGCATGAAGTTGAGAGGGTCAGCGCCTCGATCCGTGGAGCCATGTTGGGGCTGGAGCAACACGAAGGGTTACCGGCCCACGGACGCGGCGTTCGCACAGCCTGGCTGGCCGCAGCGCTTTCTCCTTGCCAGCTGCCAAATTCATCCCCGGTTTTCTTGAGAATTTCTAAGAGGGTATCAGTTTAATCAGAAGGATGAAGTTATATATTAACTCCGGCTTTTTCTAGGTTAATGTGCACACAAACTTACTTAAAGAACAACAACTTCAGAACTTGGACTTCATTCATGGCTTCAGTTGGTCTCCCCAGGCAAATAATTAATGCATTTGAAAAATTAATACCTCACCTGTCGCTCTGCATTTTTGGATGCAAAGCACAGCATGTGGGGGAACGATGCCATCTTTGCCGGACGTGGATTCCTTCTCTCAGCAGTCTCTCTGCGCGAGTGTCGGTCTTTTGACGCTTCCTCTTGAGGATCTGAAGCGTTTGCACACTGGTCCGCTTTGTAGGTGCAGATGTTCAGACAAGACTTGTTAGGGCAAAAGCAGCGTAGGACGCGCACGATCCATCACTCGTTTGTTCTCAGAAGGGCCTCAAAAGTTAGTGGCAAAGAACGAATACCGAACTGCGTTTAAAATGGAAGAAGGGGTTCCTTTTGCATTCCGGTGAGAACACCCCCGATTGCCAGCTTTTCTGTGAACGAGGAATGCTCTACCAGGCGGTGCCGTCCAGCATCAGGACCGCTCTGCCTGGGTGCACCCCTTGGTGGAAGTCGTGGGCGGCAGGGGGCCGCTTTGGTCCCCGTTCGGGGGTCTGCCGGGGGAATCGCGCATGCGAGCTCTTGCGCGCTGTGCTGCTCCTCTTCTGCACCAGCGTGTGGCAGTTCCTCGGCTCCGCTGCCCCAGGACTCCCAGGGAGGGGCCCTTCCTGCAGCCCCTCTGCCGCCTGGGTGGGGATCCTTTGCTTGGGACGGGGCTGCCCAGGCGGCCCACTCCGAGCCGGGCAGGAGGTGCTGTGCCTCGTGGGCAGGACGAGGCCTTGCCGTCACGCCGCTGGTGGCGTGCGCTGCGGCGAGGGGGGCACGGGAGAGACGGGCTGCCTGTGCGTGATGGGTGATTGGGGAGAGTAATTGCGGCCCACCAAAAAGCAGTAATTACTCTGTGTGTGGGGGGGGGTTGCCAGCGGAGTGTGGCAGCCCGCCAGGAGCTCCCTCCAAGAGGGTAGCGCTGCGGTTTTCCCGGCGGGGGTTCGCTGCGCCACCCTGAGATGCAACACCACACGGCACTCGCTGCTCGTCACCGCCGGTCCTGCTGGGGCTCGGCAGTGGCGAGGTCCGTCCGGCTCCTCGGTGCCCGAGTGGCTTTTCCGTGCCTCTGGGCGCGTTCCGCTGCTTGGCTGTGGCGCTGCCCCGACCCACGCCGGGCAGAGGGGCAAGATGCCTGCCGCAGTGGGGCAGGCGACCCGGGAGGCCTCGGAGTGGCCGGGTGGGTTGGAAGGCAGGCGCGTCTGTGTGCGGCCCCGCAGCCCATGGAAGGACGCGTGTGGCCGCTGAGTAGCCAGAGCAGGCTGACCGACACAAGCAGAGCAAGATCCGTGAGATAAATTATGCAAAATTAGAGGAAAGATGCAGCTCTGCATAATTGATGCGGGCCGCAGGGTTCAGCTTTTCTTAGTCCAGGATTTGGGCTAAAAGCAGAATCTTAACGGCTTTCCGCCTGGGCTGCAGACCGTTCCGAAACCCCGTGGCGATTCTTTGGGGTTCAGGTGCGCGTGGCGGCTCCTGAGAGGCAGGTGGAAGGAGAAGGCCGTCGAGAGGACCCCGAGAGCGGCTGGCCCCCGTGACGGCTGCAGAGCCAACAGCCTGTTTGGGGAGGGCCGGGTGCCTTGCTGCCCCCCGTCTGCCTCGAGGTCACGGCCCCCAGACGCTCCTGGCCTGCCAGCCGTCGCTGGGCGCACTGCAAACCGCGTCCTTCGGTGCTGGAGCGAAGCGGCTGCTGCCCTCGGTCTCGGGGAACAGCAGGAGCAGGCCCCCCAAAAGCCCCTGGCCGGACCACACTCCCCAGCCCCCTGCGGTTGCACCTCTAGACTGGAGCCCTTTCGATAGGGATTCTGTGCGTGTCGCCAGCCAATTAATGTACTGTTAATTGAGTATTTGAAGCGCTGCGCCTCCAAGGACAGTGGCCTGGCATGAAGGGGAATGCAGATGTGCTCTGGCGGGGGGCGGGGTGTGCAGGCGCCAGATGCCGGGCCCCCTGCACACGCAGCCCAGGGCAGGGAGCAGGCCCGGGGATCACCGTGGGTCAGTCCCGTCACTGCTGGGCAAAGGCTCCCCCAGCCCAGCTCCCAGGAGCAAGGAGAGCGGAAGCTGCCTGGGGTGAGTTGCGGAGCAGCGACCTAGGGCGCAGAGGTCTCGGGCCAGGGTCTCTGAGCACGCGGGGGAGACTCGGCTGTGCCGAAGGGCGGCCAGCCCTCCGGGGAAGGGCTCCGGGCCTGCTCTCGGCCTTGCGCATGGCGGACACGGAAGCGCTGGGCCCCGGTGCCGAAGTCCCACGCGCTCCCAGCTGCTGCTGGGTCTGAGCAGTGCCGCCACAATAGCCAGTGTGTTGGATCACGGGAACGCCTCGGTCCCAGGATCCGCTGTCGGCAGGCGGCCAGGCCAGAGCTCCTGGGAAGTTCTTGAGCGGCCGTTGTGCCCGCATGGAATTGGCTTGGCCACGATTACTCACGCTGTAGTAAATTCCCATTTTAGGCTCTTTCCATCCATTGTGCATCAAGCTGCCCTTAGCAAAGGGTCAGAAGCTGCAGCTGGTCGAGAGGAAGGGCTGCGCGATCCTTGCTGGGTATCTTGGTTTATTCGCTGCCTATCCTTTTCAGCCAGCCTGGTACGGAAGATTAAAACCATGCGAAGCAGGTGCCAGAAAACCGGAACGTATGGAATCCGTGAAAGCAGAGCTTTCCAATTAAAAAAATTGCCTCTCGTGCCAGCCACGTCTTGATGGGCATCGGCCTGGGCTTTGCCTGCGGCAGCCGGTACTTGTGCAGCCTTTCAGGTCCCCAAATCGCTCCGGACGGAGAGCCGGCCTTGCTGAACTCGCCGCAAGAGGTCTCCCCGGCCCGCCTCAGGTCCCCCTGCCACAGACTGGTCGGGAGGCGTGCCCGACACCTTCTGCACCGTTGAAGACCTTTGCATCCACTCTGGGCTTTCACGTGACTTTTTGAGCCATTCTAATGGTTGGTATTATTTCCTTGTTACTCCGTTTTAATGTTAAATGTGCGCTGTGAGCGCTGCCTCCCACAGAACTTGGTGTGCAGGGCTGACAGTCGGCTGCATTAGTTACATGGAGCGTTTGCTCGGTGAAGTATCGGTGCGCTGCTTTTCCGCCAGCGAGTCCCAGTGGCTGATGCAGCACCGGGAGAACCAGGCCGCCCTGCCGGCCGACTTACGATCTCAGGAGGCAGGACAGACACGGAGTGCGGGGTCTTCATGTGTGTATACTTCCCAGGGCTGGTGGCGTGGCCTGCTCGCTCAGGCCACGCTCAGCCTGCTGGACTTTGCAGAACCGGCAGCGTAGGGCAACCGGCTTGCTGCCCGTGCCTGGCGTCCGTGGATCGGGGCCCCAGAGCCGTCACAGCTTATCCATGCTGGCAGATCGCCCTCCCCAAAGAGCCCCAAACAGGAGCCTGCGGGTCCTGGCCGACTGTTCTTCGCAGCTCTGCAGCCTTTCCCCCGTTTGGGTCTTGGTTTTGTCTGTGGCGAGAAATGGCGGCGTCCTGAACCTCAGGCAAGAGGCCGTGGCGCGCACGGTGCGCATGTTGTACTCGCGCGGCCGCCTCTGCCGCCCATAAATTGCAGGCTCCCATTAAGGTCCCTGCAGCAGTCATTTAAAAAGCCAGGCGGATGCGTCCACCGTCCATTTCTCCATTACATTAATGTTATGGGCTTTTTACAGGTGTCTTAAATAGACATCGTTATTAACGAGTCTATTAAGTCAATTAAAATCCAGTCCTTTGAGCTGGATTTAATGTAGCCACTGGGAGAGGGGAGAGGTGACAGCCGGGGTGGCTCTGGGTTTCTGCCGTGGCCGGGGGGGGCTTGGGCCCCCCCCCCCCCCCCCCCGCCGCCGGAGGCAGGGAGCAAAACACAGGCCTTGCAGCCCAGGCGAGGGCTTTTAGAAAGCGCGGCCCCTTCCCTCGCGGACGCTGGACAGCGTCTTCCCTGGAAGCAGAGCCAAGCCCCCGGGGTCTCGGGAAGCTCTGCACTTGGAGGGCCTGTCCTGCCCCTTTTTGCAAGGGTGAGAGGCTCCCCCCCAGTGAGGTCCCATGCGGTCTCTGCCCCCCCCAGCAGAAACAGGGCGTTTTATGCAGCAGCACCCTGCCGGCCTAGCCCCCTCCCCACAGGAGCTGGACGCTCTGCTTTGCCCGGTTCTCAGTCTGGGATGAAGCTCCCCGGTTTGAGGGGCTTCTCTGGTTTCATTAGCTGACTCTGTGCACGCGATCTTTGAAACACCCCAAGCTCTCACAAATTGGGCGGGGGGGGGGGACTAATTGTATTGCATAAAGAATGTGCGGACCCTTAAGCTGATTTGGGGGCCTTGTGGGGGCAGCTCACCGGCGTGCTTAAGGCAAGCCAGGCTGCGGCGGTGTGGGTGCTTCCTCGGGCCCTCCAGTTCCCCTCCCTTAGCGGGCACGAGCGCAGGAGCAGGGGGTCCACGCCCCCCAGGTGTGGAGGGCAGACCGAGGCGCCCACCCCACGTTCCGCTCGGCGGCCCCCTTGGCCCTTCTGCTGGGGGCCCAAGCCCCCAGACGCGTCCCGTGTGCTCCTCTTCGGCACCTCGGTGGCGACTGTCGCCCCTTTTCCCATCTCCCTTTCAGAGGCAGCCTTTTCAAACACCTAATTTATTCCATCTATTAGATAGATTTTGTAGATTTAATCATGTTCACAGTTGGTGGCTCATTGGATACTCAAGATAAACTCCAAATGAAAGTATAATGGGAACGACAAATGAGTTTTCACACCAGAAATAGCAGAAACTTGCTCAAGAAAGGAGTTTGAGAGGAGCAAAATACATATAATTTCTCTCCCTTCCTCTCCTTGGTGCTGCCTTTTGCTGACTACAGTAGGTTACCACAGTTAATTTCGCCAGTTTTGTTCATCTGTAAAATTGCATAAAAGTGACATTTTTTGTGCTCATTATAAGAAGTGCTGATTTATAGCTGGTAAATGGAATTTTTTTCCTTCTCTTTTTTTGGTGAAGCGCTCGTAGTGGCGTAAAGCACCCATGAAATTGCTTGTATAATGTAGTTTAAATCCAATCTCTGCGAGCCGAGTAAGTCGCCCCTCTTCCCTGAACCTGGTAAAGAGACATTTCCACTCTCTGCGGCGAGGTTACTCAGGCCACTCGGAGGGCCGGCCTCACAACGGGGCTGCTGCGGACCACCCTGGACGGCGCCCGGCCCGGCTTGGCGCTGCGGCTGGCGCAGAACCTCGGCTGCGCAGCGGCCTCCTGGCTGTGCCCAGTCACAGCATCCCCATCCTGGTCTGCGCAGTTTCTCTTCCGCCCCGTGGCTGAAGCTCTCTGGGTGGCTTACAGCCGTTGGCACCGACTGGGCAGGTTTAAGGTTTCCATGCTGAAATGCACAGCCCTTAATAACGGGGGCCAGGGCCAAGCCCTGGAGGGGACAGTGGACCAGGGCCACCTCGGCCAACCCGAGTCCTGGCTTGCCCTTCCGCTGCCAGCCAGATCCCAGCAGGGGCTTCTCGGTGGTGGCGCCCACCCGCTGGGACCCTGCCAGCGCCGGCTCAGGAGGCAGCAGCGCCGTGTGCTCCAAGGGCCTCTCGGGGGCCCTTGTTAGCACAATGCTGCCTTGCCCCGGAAAAGACGCCTGGCTTCGCCCTTTCCTGTTTGGCCTCGCCGTAATACTCGCCCACACGGAATATTTGATACTGTTTGCATCGTCTGTTACGTCTGGAACCGCCTCGCAGTCCCACTGCATTATGCAATATAGAAGCATCATACATGAATTATAAAGAAACAGGCCCTGCGCGGCAGAGAGAGGGGTGCGTGGCCCTTATGATCTTCTGGGATCCAGTTCAGGAGAAGGAAAATAGGTTTGGGTTTTTTAATGGATTTGACAAATGGACGGAGCAGGAGCAGCCTGGGGTTCCTTTGGAAAGCTTGGTGGATCCTGCATGCTGAGAAGCCGTCCGCATTGGCTTGCTGGTGGTGCAGTGGGAGGGGCGGATGCTGCCCGACTTCCCGGAAACACGGTGCTAGAATCTGTTGCAAAAGGAATATTTGGCGCGCTCAACCCGGTTTGCACATCCTGGTGGCAAATCATGGGTTGATTAGCCCATGACTTGCCAGGGTCGTGCTGGTGAGCTCTGTGGCCAATTGCAACATGCGGCCAGGGTGCCCAGCGGGCGAGCGCTCTGCCTCAGGTGGCCGCCTGCCTGGCTGCCAGAAGAGGCCTTCAGCTCCACCGTCCTGCACACAAAGGCTTCCAGGTCAGTGCAGGCTCCCCGACTTTGGGGGCTGCAAAGAGAGCTGCTGCTGGACTGAGGCTGGCCCTCCATCGCTCAGATCTGCCTGCTCCGAAACGGCGCCATGTAGCCCAGTCTGTTCTGAAAGCCCCTCTTGTTTCCAAAGGAAGTCCACCGAAATATAAGCCAAATTTGGGCACACTGAACAAAGGCGGGTGGCTATTTAGGCTGCTCGGGGGACTTTGGGCATAGGACGCTCTGCTGGAAAGGTGCGGGGGGAAACAGCTCCGCGCCTCAAGCTCAGGCCAACATGCCCCTGCAGCGTTCACTGGCCCTCCAGAGCGTGTGGTAGAAGGATGACGCTCTGAGCGGCTGTGGTGCTCCTCCGTGTGGCAGCCTCGCCGTAGGTCCATGCTGCAGCCTCACGGCTGGGCCAAAGGCCGAGAGCGTGGAGGACGTGTTAAGTAAGCCATGCGTTTCTGTCCCACAGGCCTGCGTAGGCCTGAGGCGCCTCACCATGCGTGTTGCTCTTCCGTTCTGTTAGCTGTGCGGAGAACCCCCTAGCGGCCCCCACAGATGGTTAGAAGCATTACAACTCGGTTTGCTTATCTGTGTGCACCAGTCCCTCTGCATTGGGTAGGCACCATCCAAAGCGATTTCGACGGTGCGTTTACTGATGGACTGAAAGTTGGGTTAGAGAGCACAGAAGGGGCAGCCTTGGACAGTTGCAGACTGCCTTCAGAGGAGGACCCGGGGCAGCGCATGGAGGTTAAAGGCGTTTCGCCTTTGAAACGGTGCTGATCACTTGGGTGGCGTCCACACGTAGCTTAGTCGGGGAGAACGGGGCGAGTCCCTCCCTCAGCCCCCTGCCCTGACCCTGCTGCTCTCTTTGCTCTTCCAGGTGAGACGATGCCCCCCGAGCACTCCCCGCGGTACCCCAGCCCGGCCGAGCTGGACGCCTACGCACAGAAGGTGGCCAACAGCCCCCTCTCCATCAAGATCTTCCCCACCAACATCCGGGTCCCGCAGCACAGGCACCTTAGCCGGACGGTGAACGGGTACGACACGACGGGCCAGCGCTACAGCCCCTACCCTGCGCACGCCGGCAGCTACCAGGGCCTGCTGGCCATCGTGAAGGCCTCGGGCAAGGGCGGCGTGGTGAAGAGCGCCGAGGGCAAGCGGGCCAAGATGTCCCCGTCCCACGTGGCGGCCGCCCCTTACCCTCCGACGAGCACTTTAGCCCTGGGGCCGTCCTGCGCGGTCCAGCTGAGCTACCACGGCGCCCCGAAGCAGATGGAGGCCCCCGTGCCCGCCAGCCTCTCCGTGCCCGCCCCCGGGCTCCCGCACGCCGGCCGGGGCCTGGCGCTGGCCCAGCCCAACCTGCCCTCCATCCAGAACATCCTCTTCCAGCTCAATCAGCAGTGCCAGGCCCAGGCCGGCCCGGGGGGGCCGCCCAGCCCCGCCAAGCATGGCGCGGCTACCGGCTTCGCCGCCATGGCCACGGTGGGGGCCACGGTGGCCTACGCGGGCGCCGTGCTGCCCGAGTGCCGCAAAGGGGCCGAGCTGGTGGCGGGCGCCAACCTGGCGGCGGGGCTGGGGGGGCCCAAGCCCGGCCTCTACCCCGACGGCATGGACTACCTGCTCTGGCAGCAGAAGCAGCCGCAGCCGCTGCGGGCCTACAGCGCGGGCAGCGGGGGCGGCGGCGCCGTCAGCAAGTCGCCCGAGGCCTGCGCGGGGCTGCTGCGCGCCTTCCCCGGGGCGGGCACCGGCGACAAGGTGAGCTCGTCGCCCTTGAACTGTGCCGGCATGCACGGGAACTTCTCGGTGGGGCAGTACTTCGCGCCGCCCTGGAACAGCATCCTGGTCACCCCGAACAGCGACTGCTACAACCCGCCTGAGCTGGCCCACGGGCCCCGCGAGCCGGGCCTGCACCCCTCCGACGGGCTGCCCAGCCTGCCCAGCAAGACCCTGTGCAACGCCTCGGTGCTCAGCAGCAGCCTGCAGTCGCTGGAGTACCTCATCAACGACATCCGCCCGCCCTGCATCAAGGAGCAGATGCTGGGCAAGGGCTACGAGACCGTCTCCGTGCCGCGGCTCCTGGACCACCAGCACGCCCACATCCGCCTGCCCGTCTACAGATAAGGGCGCCGCCCGGCCCGGGGCCGCCGACCCCCTCCCTGCACGGCCGGGGCGGGCCGGGGCAGGGGCGGCATCGTGCGAGGGGCCCGGATCGCGTGGTGCCGGTGTGCCCCGGGCTGCCCGGCATGGAGGGCGCGAGAATCTTGCCCTGGTTTCTGAGAATGTGAACGGGGAGGTGCTGCCCGGTGTTGCTGCTAACCCAGGGAGAGGCCTTGCGCCGAGAGCGAGCCAGAGCGGAGCGTGGGGGGGCGCCGTGTGTGCCTGCCGCCCCGGCTGGAGGCGCCTGTGGGGCGGCTGCCCCCTCCCGGGGGAGCTTCTGTCTGGCGTGGGGTTCCCCCGGGAGGCCGAGGCCCCGTGGCTGGGCTGGGCTGGGCTGGGCTGGGCTGGGCTGGGGGATCTGGCCCCCGCCCGCCCGCCCACCCTCCCGCTCGCGTGGATCCAGGTGGCTCAGCAGCGTGGCTTTCCCTGCTTTCTAGTTGAAGTCTGTAACTTGCACTGTCCTGATTTAAAGCTAATAATAGGGGAGAGGAGAGCGTGGAGGCTATTTAAGGAAGGAAAAGAAAACACTTGAAAACTTGAAGCAACTTTTTCGTTTTAGTTGAGCTCACTGTACATTTCTGTGTTTGGCTGCTACACAGTGGATTCCCTCTCTGCTTTGGCAGAGCCCCGGGTGATGGTTGCTTTTGGAATTAAAACCTTATGTTTTATTATTAATATTATTATTAATTATCATCATCATCATTATTTTAATGGCAATTTCATGGCCTCTGTGTGTGCGTGCGTGCGTGAGTGAGTGAGAGAGAGAAGGCTAGGTAATTTTGCTAGAGAAGTCTCTCCAAGCTGGCACCATCCAGATGTGCTGGACTACAGTTCCTTTCATCCACGGCCAACAGAAGTGGCTGTCCAACACATCTGGGGGCGCCAGGTTGGTGCAAACGGAAGGGCCATCCTAGAAGGAGACCTGTTTCCCCCTCGCTCTGCCCTTCGGCCGCCCTCCACGGCCCCCACAGCCGTTCCCCACAGCAGCTGGCCGCAGGTGCTGAGTCTGAGAGGGCCGGTAGGTGGGCTGCCGGGAGGGGCGTCTGATTTACCTCTGAAGCGTCACAAGCAGAAGACTTTGTTCTTTTTGGTTCTGTTCTTCAAGGAGCTAAAACCTGGACGGACCCGCGACCTCCCGGTCGGCCGAACGCAACCCCTCTCTCGCGCGTCCCCCCTCTGTGTGGCGAGTCATTCTTGGAATTCAGCTTAGCCCAAATGCAAACTAGGTTGAACAGACGGGGTGGGCCGGGGGAGGGGGGGTTTCTGGGGTGCTGGGAGAGAGCAGGAGATGCGCAGGAGGGGAAGCGCTCGATCGCTGATCCGGCTGGTGGAAGCGGGCTGCGCCCATCACTCCTCGCCCCCTCGCTGCCCCTCCGCTGTACCTGCCCCGCGTGGGTGTCCGGGACGGTGCGCATCCCGAGACGAAGACGCGTGTCGTGCTCCGCTGTATCTTTGCTCTGTTCTAGAGACGGTTTCCCGGTGAGGAACGCAGAACCCTCTTGAATGAGCCTGGTGTTTTCCAAGGGCCCCCCACCCATTTCAGGATGTAATGTTTTGCGTACTTTAATTTTCTCTCTCAAAAAAGCTCTTGAAAACCATTTCTTTTGCTCTGCTATTCAACCCATGCAATTCTGTAGTTAATAGATTTTATTCAAGGGATCTGCTTTGCAGGAATTACAGAATTCCCCCTCCCCACTCCTTGAAAAAGAGAGAGAGTGGGGAGCCGGCCCATCCATCCGAGCGATTGTGCTCAGATAAGAGAGGTACTGTGTCCTTACCCACCTGTTCCAGCACTAAGTGCATTTACAAGTCTCTGAGAATGTGTTTTTATATGAAAAAGCGACCATTATATTCTACTGTGAGAAGTGCACCCTGCACTATATTGTTTTAAAAATGAGAGAAAACAAAAAGATAGAAAAAAAACAGCAAACGGTGTCTCTGGATGTTGTCTTTCTTTTTTCTCTCCCTCTCTCCCCTTTCCCCACCTCACCAAAAAGAAATTAAACCTGGGCTTTCACTGGATTCTTTTTCTGGTTCTGGAATTTGCTTGCACGGCTTCCTGGCCTCCGGGCGGGAAGTCCGTGCTGGGGGGCGTCTCTGTCGGCACCGGGCCTGGCGGAGCTGCCCCTCCGTGGGCGCCCGCCCTCCTCTCGCCGGAGGAGCACTGGCACTCCGTGGGTCCCCCTGGTGCGTCGGAGGGCCCGGGGCGTGAGCCGGGGAGCCCTGCTTTTCTGGAAGACACGCCGGGGCGCTGGGGTTGGGTGCTGTGCCCGCCGGCGCAGGAGCACGCACGCCTCGTGGCCCCGGGGCCACAGCGCTGCTCGGTCAAGGCCCGGAAACGCACCCGGGCGTGCATGGAGACACGTTCCGGCAGTCCGGGGACTGAGCCGTGGATGCGGGGATGGCGGCTAAGATGCCGCCTCGTCCAGCAAATGTTGTAATTATCGCTCCGCTGTGCCGCCCAGCAGCCAACACTCTGGGTGGGTTACAAGATCACGGAGACGCCGGGCACGGAGAGCACGGGAATTGGTGGGCTTCCGGAAGGCCACGTTGTTTCTCCCTGTTTGTCCCAGGCGGGACGGCGTGTGTTTTCGTCCGGTGGCCTCCCGCCCGCACTGACAGCTCCGCTTCGGCCGGCCTTCTGTGCTGGGCATCTGCAGAGAAGGTGCGTGGGTTTAGCAGCCCGGTTAAAAAGGGCTGTTTTCTGGATGGTCGCCCTGTGGTCGCGCTAAGGCTGGTCCTCGCGGAAAGTGGCCCACGTGTGGATGTTTGTCTGGAAATGGGTGTTTCTGAGAGCGGGGAGCTTTTGCGGGCAGGGTTGCCTTTGTCTGTCGGCGTTGCTCAATGTTGGCACAAGATGCCGTGTGTGTCCTCGTGGGAGCTTCATGTCAGTTTCAATACTTGCTGCGAAACCGCCTTTCCGTGCCTGGCAGAATTTCCCCCGTGTTTTGGAAGCCCTATAAAAGAACAGGCCCCGTTAACCTTTCCTCTTCTCTGTGCTTTGTGCACTCCGCTGCCCTGCCCACAGTGGCACCAAGTTTGCCCATAATGAAAACTACAATTCCCAGCATCCCCTGCCCCAGAAGAGCTCATATCATAAAAGTCACAATGGTGTGTAAACGAGGGGGAACCGTCCTCGCTGGCTTCTGTGCTTCTTGGTGTCTCTTGTTTTGAGGAAGGCCGTTTGTGAAGGACAGCTGGTGATTCCACGCCAGGAGTGTTGGTGCTGCTGCGACATGGAGGGCAATTCTGGGAGCGAGCGAGCGAGGAGCATCTCCTCTCGTAGCAAGTGATCAGCGGAACTCCTTTCTGCAGGAGCTTTGGAGGAAACGGAGGGGCTCTAGAAAAACCATCAGGACAAAACGGAGTCCGGGACATTTCCCCGTAAAGCTCGGCTGATACTGACACGGTGCCGAGAAGCGGGGGTCTCTCTGACCGCCAAGCCCCCTGAGCTCGCTCCGCAGCACCACCCGGGGGCTGCTCCGTGCTCTGAATTCTCCACAGTTGCTGCTCTCCGCAAACCTCAGTAAATCTTCCGGCCCTCCCTCTTTTCCGCAGGACAAAGGACCGCGCGTTTCCACCCTGCGCCCCGGTCCATTTTCTCCCCAAGGTGGACTTATCCCCCGCCGTCAGCAGGGGGCGGGGGATTTATGTGTTTGTTTGCGGGGGGCTTTCCGTGGCCCAGCAGCAGGCTTCCCGGGACCGCCTCCGCTCGGCCGGGGTCTCTCGGCCGACAGCAGCTGCACATCCGTTCCCAGGCAGCTGAGCCCCGGCGGGCGTTCTCCCCACGCTGACCCCATCAGCTGTGGGCAAGGCGGCGGCCCCCTGCCGCGAACAATGGGCCCTTTGCATTGGGATAATAGCGCGGCGCGGAGCCGCTCCCGCCCGTGCCCCGTGTCTCCCGCGCCTCTGGGGCTTGGCCGCGTCCGGGTCCGCTCTGCGGCAGGGCCCTGCAGCCGGCCGAGCGAGGCGCTTGCAGGCAAGCGGCTGGGCGCTCACTGGCAGGCGCATGGTGCTTCCCCCGCCTGGGGAGGCGATGCCCTGCGGCTCCCTGACCGCCTGTGCAAGAGGCACCGGTGCACGTGGCGGGGCCGAGAGCGTCCCAGCCGACCCGCTGGGGGCACTGCAGCGCCTGCAGATGCGCCACCGTGCGCCCCCCTCGCTGGCCCCGCACGGAGAAGGCCGGTCTCCCTGCCTGTCATTCTTCTAGCCCGGTTTTCCGAGGAGGAGTCGTGCGAGAAACGCGCGCTGGCAGGAGAGATGCGGTCGCGTCCCCCGTGTTGTCCGCGCATGAGCTGCCCCGCACCTCTCGAGCTCGGCCCTTCGAACAGGCGCGACGCAGGCGCCGGCCTGCCTGCTTGCACAGCAGTTGCGTCTGGCAAATTACCTCCAGCATGCGCAGCGGCCTGTCTTGAGGTTTCGTGCTCACTGGGGAGAGGAGGCGGAAGGAAGGCGCGAGCTCGAGGAAGGCCAGGCCTGGGGGTCCCTCTGCCGGCAGGAAGTTTGAAGAATCCCTCCGCTTCCCAATTCCTTGGGCCAGGGGGGCCGTCCTGCGCTGGCCCGTTTGCTCTTGAGCATCGTTGCTTCATTTATCTATTACTCTGATTTCTGTGCACCACCCCATTTTCTATCGGGATTGAAACAAACAGCCGGGGAAATGTCAGGGCAGAGCGAGCGTCTGAAATGTGGACACTGATCTGCGAGGGCCTCTTGGAAGAACACCTCTCTCCCTTTTCGAGGTGGCAGCTCCGGCGCATCTCTCCCGGCCGGCCGTTCCGGTTAAGGGGCAATGATGGAGAAGACACTCATCCTACAAAAGTCTTCCATGTATAGCTCACCCTTTTTACTCTCCATGGCCTGTCTCCTCTTCATTTTATCCTCACAACAACCCTGTGAAGTAGGCTAGGCTGAGAGGTGGTGACTGGTGACTGGTTCAATTTCTTTTCCACTAGTGCCCTTGCACTCTTCACATCCATGAGGACTAGAACCTTTTTAAATGATGGAAGCTGGCGTTCTCGAGGTACCGTGTGCTGTGACCTTTTTGTGTTTGCGTGGCCTTGGAGACTCGCTCCTGAAAAACACTTCCCGCATCCGCACGCTGCTCTTCAGCCTTTCCAACGCCAGCGCTCGCCTGCTTCCCGACTGAGTGACGCTCGGGCGGCCGAGAAGAGGACTGGGTGTTCCTGGGGGGCCTTGGGGGGAGCAGGGGGCCTGCGAGCGGGTGGGCCACTGGGAGAGGCGAGGAAGGGTCCTTCCGCTGGGAACGGCGAGGCGGAGAGGCTGTCGGCTTCGGCTCCTGCGACTCCGGTCCCCGTGTTTCTCCTGATATTTATGGCGTGTGGGGGGGGCGCACCGTAACCACAATGACAGCCAATCAAGGGAACAAAGAGGGATTGGCACAGAAGGAGAAATCCAGCGGCTGATGCTACTTCGAGCAAGGTGGGGGAAGCGGGGGAGCAGAAAGCCGCACGCGAGAGCTGCCTGCCTCGTGGCGCACTCAAATTAAATTGTCTGCAGGAAAAAATATTTGCTTAGATCTTGGTTAATAAAAAAATGCCATGGGGAAAAACGGAAATGAATGCGAGAGCGTTTCATGCTGCCGAGGAATCGAGGAGAACGCGGAGCTGCAGGGCCGCTCCGTCTCGCTGGAGCCGCCACCTCTGGGGCGGCTCTTGGCGGGGCGACCAGAAGCCGCCCCTGGAGCTGCTGGCCTCGCTCGGGGTGCGGCGCCCGGGCCCTCTCCTGCGGGGCAGCGCCGGGCTCTCCATGGGGTCCCGGCACGACCTGCCGGCGGCGGGGGGCTCCGGGGCCTGGCCAGCTGCTGCCCCGCTTCCGAGCTGGGCCCCCCGCTTTCTCCAGGCGGTGGGAGCAGCTGCAGCGGCCTTTGGGGGCACCCAGAGCGGGCCGGCGCCCTTCACGTGCAAGGCCTCGGCCCCCACGGCGCAGTGGTCTTCCCGGCACCCTCGCCCGGCACACACCACCTTCGCACCTGCGCGAAGCCCACAGGTGTGAGGGTGCAGGCGATGCCGGGAGGCAGCCCGCCCTTCCCGGGCTGATGCGCCGCGGCCGCGTTTCCCTGAGCCCGGCGGCTTTCCCAGGGCAGCCGGCAGCTGCCGGGTGGGTTGTTTGAGCCCCGCGCTCGGCGGTCGCACCCTCTTCCTAAGCACATTACGCAGCAAATCCGGTTAGCCGAACGACCCGGCTCAGGCAGCCGCGTGCGTGGGCAGGAGCCGGCCTCTCCTCACCCGGCCCCAAGCTCTGTGGCGAACGTGGGTTCTTTGGTGCTGCAAAGTGCCCTTGATGGGGTTTTTTTTGGGGGGGGGTCCAGGAATGCCGCTGAGAACCGTGGGTGCACAGGTGCAGAGGAGGGGAGGCCTCATTCTGCGCACAGAGGCGGGAGGCGACTCTGCCAGGCCCGGCCAGGCCGCTGGGCTCCGCGGCAAGCCCCAAAATCTTGTTACGTGCATTAGGGAGCGGCTTTGCGGGCTCCTCTGAACTTGGCGGAGCGGCTGCCCTATTTCCCGGGGCCACTTGGAGGAGGGGCAGCCCCATGCCGGCGTGAGGCCTCCCGGGCGCGGATTTCTACCCCACTAGCCGCTGTGAGCCCTCGGGGGGAAGAGCCACGTGGCCTCCTGGGACAGGTGTGATGTCAGTGTTGCCACCCTTGTCTTTTCAGGGGGCAGGCAGAAGTCCAACAGGTTTTCCAAGCAACAGCCCGATCCGAGCTTGCTGGCGGTGGCTGGTGTGCCACCAGAGCCATGCCAATTCCCACCCGCTTTGGTGTCGAGTAGCCCACTGGAGTGCCACGCTTTGCGGGCGAAGCGGAAGACCTCCAGCAGCTCTCCAGCCTTGCTCCCTGGCCGAGGGCCGGGATGGGGGATGCCGGCCCGGCTGCTCCCTCGGCCGGGAGAGCTGCTGGCAGGAGCGGTGAGGCTGGGCGGCCGCGCTCCCCCTGCCCGCGTGTCTAATGCAGCTCCCTTTGAAAGCTTGGAGCCGCTGTTTCATCTCGGAGTTTCTTCCTGAGCTAATCCCCCTTTGAAGTGGGGAGCCGCCGACAGGAGTGTCGGGAGCCTCTGCCGAGATGCAGCACCTCTCCAAAGGCACGTAAGTTTGCTGGCTCGGTCTTCAAAGTTCTCAAAGTTGGTCTGGAGATTATCAAAGAAATGTACTTTAATCAGAAGCGTACAAAATGGCATTTGCGTGGCGGGGGGGGGAGAAGCTTCCTGCCGGGATGCACGTGGGAGGCACGGGAAGAGCTGCTCCGGCCGCAACCTGCGTGGCCTCCACCTCCCACGTGGCCTTCACAGCCTCTACTCCACGGCCTGCTCCACTGGGAGCTGCAGGGACTGGCCAGCAGCGTCGGGCACCATGAGTTGGATCTGGGCCCTGGCTGGAGACTTGGCACCGCAAGCTGCTGGGTCCCGATGGGTTTGCCAAGAGCTGCCCGGGCACCACTTGGATCCGCGGCAGGAACAGTGCCGGGCGCCAGCGGAGGCCCGAGCTGCAGTTGGGCCGGTGGGACATGGCAGCTGCAGCCCTGTGTTGGCGACGCTTTTCCCCTGGAACCGTGGGCACCCTTGGCTGGAACCGCTGCCTGCCGGTCCTGCTGGCTGCCAGGGCTGCGTCGGTGTCTCCGTGCCAAAGCCCAGGCGGGGCTCCCAGCTTGGCGTTGCCCCCGAACCCCAGCAGACGCCCGCAGTGGGATGGCCCCCTGGATCGTGTGCCCAAGTCCCAGAAAGCGGCCTCCGCTTCCTCTTCCGAAGCATTTCTGGAGTCCGTGGCCCAGAAGAGCACAGTGGGGGGGCTCCGAGTTTCCCGCCGCTGCCTCGCCAGGCCAAGAGGCACAGAGTTTAATGACATGTCGGGGTGGGAGGGGGGAATAATAGCATTTTTGCCCCGCAGAACTGGCCTGATTAAAATACGGCAATAATGCAAATAATTTTGCAGGAAGGAGCACCTGATGGGGACATTAAACACCCGAGAGGAGGCAGCAACTGTAAAATTGCCTGAGCTGAAGAAAGATTTCCAAGCGGAGGAGAAGAACCCGCTCCGCTCATCTCTCACTTTGATTGAGCGTTCGCTTCCAAAATTAACCTTCAAATTTATCTAAAAATAAATCCCCACCGAGCCACATGCCGCCTCCCTCTGCCTCCGTTTGGGGGCTGGAGGTGCTGGCAGGCCTCTCCCCCCCCGGCCCTGGGGTGACCGAAGGAGCGTTGCCACGGCTGGCCACCCCAGAGCAGAGGAGCACTCCCAGGCGGGCCCTTTCCTCAGTCTCCCCATGGGTGACAGCCCGACGGCCAATCGCCCCCTTTTTGGAAGAATTGGGGGCTGCTGCAGTTCTGAGGCTTCCTGGAGCACAGCCAGCCATCTGCCCCTGCACTCGGATGCTGGAAGCAGGGAGAGGGGCCTGCACTGGCGCCCAGCTTGGGGCTTCCCAGGAGGAGCCGCCTGCCCCTCAAAAGGTTGACGTCTAAGGGCTTGGCGTGGGGACTGCTGTCCGGCCGGCTGCCGGTTCTGTGGTTGCGCTCGTCACTGCAGCACACGGGTTGGAGGAAGGCGCGTGGGCTTCAGCGTTTCACAGCACTGCTCAGCGGACACAGGATTTGGCCTGCGTCGTCTGGCTGCCCTTGGGCTGCAGCCGCTTGCACCTGGCAGGGAGAGCAGAGTGCGCCCCGGGACCTAGCCGAGGCCTGGCGTCTTTGAAACCAGGCCGCCGGCCTCTTCCGGGCGCCTCGGCGTGCGCGGCAGGAAAATCCTCGTTAGTGTCAGGAGCAAGATTAATGCCGGAGCTGCAAAGATGTAATTTGGAGTTTTGCTCCAGTGTGCTGCAGACTAGTTAAGTGCTTACTGGGGGGAAAACGGCTGCCTGAGAATATTTACTCTGCGATTTCACATCGCTCGCCAAGCTTGCGGCGGGCAGGCGGCTCCGACGCGGCCGATTTATGCTGCACTCCATCACGCCCGCGAGCCGTCGCAGCGCAATTGCGACCCCCGCACCATCGACGGACCTCCCTGGCATGGGAGGCGCCCCCTCGCCTTCTCCCGGCCCCCCGCAGAGGCCTGCCCCGCGCCCACATCCTGAGGACGCCGGCCAAGCTGGGAGCAAGGGGGGCTGCCTGAGCGACGGAACCCGGACTGGCCGGCAGCACTGGGAGTGCGTGGCCAGCGCAGAGCATCCTTGGGAAGCACGCTCCATGTGTTGAATGGGCGCCTGTTGCACCGCCCAGCAAGGGTGTCTGGAAGCCCCCATCTCCCATGCCAGCACGGCTCCCTTCGTGGCAGGACCGGCCGGCTTCTGGCACATCCCACTGTCCCGGCCGGACCTCCTCACTCTTCCCTTCCGATTCTGCATCGTGTTGGCTTTTCCACATCCAGGCCAGGCCAGGCGGCCAGCTGGCGCCCCTCGGTTTTTATTACTAAATAAATAATTAGATTAAAACCCTGTGCAAAATACAGCCGTAGAGTAGAAAAGGCAAGCAGGGCTCGGAGGAAGAGATGCACATGCCCGCACGGCTCCGGCTGCCCCCTCGAATTCCCCGGAAGTTGGAGCACGCGGGTGGCCAAGTGGCCGCCCGGAAGGCCGTGGCTGCGTCCCGCTCCAGCGGCGTCTCCGGGGGCTGAGCACCGCAGCCCCCCCACAGGCACCCGTCCTACGCCGCTGCTGCTGTGTGCCCGTGTCCTCGCGAAGAGCGCCTTGCTGCTCCCTCGAGCGAGGTGCGTCCGTGCGCTCGGCTGCCACCTGCCGGGACCAGCGGGAGCCCTGCGAGTCCCTCCTGGGCAGCCCCTCGGCCCGGGCTAGATGTGGGAGTCGTCCCTCCTCCAGCCCTGGGGGTAGCTGGGCTTCTCCTTCGCCTGGGGGCCCCGCACGCTCTCCAGGGCCACCACCACCTCCTCGGGGTGCGCGTTCTTGTTGAGCTCCACCACCCGCGGCACCACCGTTGACCAGCGATCTGCTGGGACAGAAAGGGTGGGGGTCCGGTTGGCCACGGGCATGGGCCGAGGCCGCCCCCTGGCCCTCCTCGCGGCCCTGGGGACAAGTCTGGGCTGCCCTCTGCAGCCCTCAGCCCCTCCGCTTGCATCACGGTTCCATGGGCCTCCATCTGCTTGGCCAGTGGCCAGGAATGATGGGACTTGGGGTCCAGCAAGACCCAGGGGCCTGCATTGCCCTCGTGTTGCTTTCTCAAAACAGACGCAGATGCTCTAAGTTTTTTTAAGCCCGGCTTTAACCGCTGAAATTTCCTGCACTGCGTGACGGCGCCACCAGCTGAAGCCCGCCGGGCCCCGTCCCTTTGGGGCTGCCGGGCTGCCCCCTCTGTTCCCGCACGCTGGGAGTATCTGTTGTATTCATCCCGAAGTTCACCGATGTGTTAATTTTGTGAGCTGTGTGAGGCTTTCTGCCCTAAAAGGCGGCCGAAGTATTGTGGGTAAATAGAAGTGGATATAATTCGGGAAGACGGCCAAGGGCCCCGGAGGGACTGAGATTTCAGGAGAAGTCAGAGCACTGGACCCTTGCTGCGTCCATTGACTGCCCCGTGTGAATAATTTGCTGCAGAGAAGGGTGAGCACAGCTGCCCAATTTGGGCTGTATAGGTAAAGTTCTGGGGGGGGAGGGGGCAATGGGGCCTGGGAGATGCCCCTGGCCATCACCCCTCCCCACCCAAGGCCCCCTCCCCTTCTGCCCTCCGGGGGGCATTCTCTGTGGGTCGTCCCACTGCTGGGGGAGGTCGGCGTGGGCACGTGGAAGAGCCCCACACGGGCCTGGGGGGTTCAGTGCTGGGGCTTGTGCTGCATCGGCCGCCCCACATTCATGCGCTCCCACCGGGGGGGTGCTTCCCCCCCCACGGCAGGCCACCCACCTCTGCGCAGCCGGCCCACCGTGTGGGAGAAGCCGTAGTCCTGGTAGGTGTCACTCTTGCCGGGGTCTTCGTTGATGATGCCCAAGTTCTGGTTCCAGTGAGACCAGTTCACCTCGTCAACCCTGCGGGGCGAGGCTGAGAATGAGGCGGTGCAGGCCGTAAGGGAGAGATGCTGGCCAGGCCAGGCACACAGCCGGAGGGGCAGCCCCCACACCGGCCATCTCCTTTGATTTCAGGCCGCTGCCAAGCCTCCGAGGCCGGCGCCACCCCTGCAGGATCGAGGGAAGGCTGCGTGTGGCGGGCCCAGGAAGGAAGGAAGGGACTCTGGGACACAGAACACACCCACCTCAGCACCTCAAGTTTCTAGCCTCTAAGGCCATGCAAATAGTTGTGGGGGGGGGGGGCAACGTCTGCTGAATGTGTGGACCATGGGAGCCTAGTGCCTGTGGGTGAGGAGGGTGAGCCAGCTGCCGGGCACTTTCTGTGCCCGCATCCCAACCGATGCCAGAACAAACGGTGCCAAGACTTGTGCCATTCTGCTCAATTTTTACAGGTGCCGGGTCCCCTGGCACCCAGTGCAGGCACTCCCAGGCAGACCGGGGTGCCGTTTCCCGGGTGCAGCCAGCCCGGGCTCCAGGGTCTGACCCCGCGGGAGCAGAGCGCTTCCCGAGCGCCCCCCTCCCCCGGCAGCGGTTCCCAGCCCTCACCTGAAGCACCACCGCCGGTCGGGGGTCCCGTCCAAGGCCTTCCCGACGGTGACCATCTCGCCCGAGCGGAAGGCTTTCCGGACGAACACGGGGAAGGCTCGCTCGATGTCCAGGATCGTGGTGGCCCACTGGGGGCGGGGAGAAGGTCAGGGCCTTGGGCCTGCCCCGCCAGCCGGCCGTCCCCGCCCTCACCCCGGCCCCGATGGGCGCATGGCTGACTCCGGCCCCGGCAGCGGGTGGGTGAGCGGCAGTGAAGGACTCTGATCCTTCTAAGGCGCGCCAGAGCCGACGGACCACGCGGCCTTCCGACCATCTTTGCGGGCGCTGCGAGAGCGGATGCCGCCCCCCAGCCCTGCTCATGCTGGTGGCTCATGCCGGGAGCCGCCTCTGACTCCGCTTCCCGGCAGGTCAGGGCCGAGGCCCGCAGGACACGCCTGCGCCCCACCACGGGGGAGCAGGGCCTCCCAGGACCACAGGGCCGGGGCGCGCGAGTTCAGGAGGGGCCGGGCGGGCCGGGCCCTACCTGCAGCTTCCAGATCTGCTTGCTCTCCTTGGACACCTGGCCCACGGTCTCCCCCATGAGGGCGATCAGCATGTTGAGCAGCAGGACGAAGGTGAGGATGATGTAGGTGACGAGGAGGATGACGAAGACGCCGGGGTACTTGGCGTTCTCGATCATCTCCAGGTCGCCCATGCCGATGGTCAGCTTGAAGAGGTCCAGCAGGAAGGTGCTGAAGGTCCGGCTGTCCCGGCAGGACGGGTAGGCGGGTGCCGTGCAGTTGGCGCGGTCCTCGCCGCAGGCCTCCAGGCTGGGGCACGGGTTGAGCAGGGAGACCAGCGCTGCGGGCGACAGCGGAGGTTGCGGCACAGAACGGGGGGCCGTTTTATGGGGCTCTGCCCCCCAAGGGGAGATCTCTGAGAGGCGTTGCGGCTAATGCCCCCTGGCCTACTCCAGCAGGGCGACACCGCTGCCCATGTGCCGTTCGGCCCAGGGCTCCGCTCCCCGTCCCCGCCGGGCATGGGACGGTCCGGGGCAGGGCTGGCCCGGCTCCTTTGCAGGCCTCCCGTGGCAGCCGCCTTCGCAGCGGCAGCGTGTCCAGCGAGGGGTCGGGTGCCGGAGAAGCCAGCCAGCGAGCGGAAGAGCGCGAGCCCCTCGAGTCGCTTCTTGGCACCACCAAGCAGCCGCGCTGCGCACAGGCCCCAAAAGGCCGTTCGAGCCGACGCTTTGTGATGCACTGTTCTGGCTTCGACCCTTTTTGAAGACACTCCCAGCACAACCCAGATTTAAAATGGGGGGGAGGTGCTGCCCCACTTTGCCGGGACCGAGGTGGAATTTCGGGGGCTGCGTTGCTTTGCATGCAGGCTGGCTTGTTCAACCCGCTGATTGTTTCTGGGGCCATAAAAGTGCCACAATTTGTCTTAAGTTGCTGATCTGATTAGGATGTCTCATTACTAAGAGAACAGAGAGTGAAAATGGGATGCAGTAACTTGCCGGATTCAGCATTTTACAACCTGCCGGATGCTTCAGGAGCCCTCCGGAGACAACAGTACTCAATAGCTAGAAAAGCTGCGGTAGTAAAAGGAGGAGAATTAAGCAAGATGTGCCACCACCGGTTGCACGGTGTTTGCTACAGAACGGCGCACAGAAACTCTGACGAACTAAACAGATGAAGCAAGCTTGCAGGGCGCCTGCCGGCTGACTGGCGGGCAAGGTGGAACCCGCCAACCAGGCGGCCCCGACGGCCGTCCTACCTGACGCGTAGCCGATCATGAAGAGCACGTAGACGAGCAGGAAGCGGAAGAGGTCTTTGAACAGGATCTGCGAGGAGAGACGCGCGCCAGGGCTGCTCAGGAGGGGCCGTGCTGCAGAACCGGGCGGCTGCCGATTCTGGGGCTGCATCGGCTACCCAGCCGGCCGTGCCGGGCTGAGTCTGGCCACCCCACGCACAGCGAGCTCGCCCCGTTCGGCTGGAGGGACTGCAGGAAGGAGCGGCCGGGGAGGCTGAACCCAGGCCGGGCGAACTCCAGGACCTGCGGGGTCACGGGGCTGCAACTCCCATGAGCCCAGCCTGATGGGAATCATGGCTCCGACAGCTGGAGAGTGCCCGTCTGGAGAAGCAGGGTTGGCCGTCACCGGGCAAAACTTCCCTTCAGGCAATGTGACCGGGGGGGGGGGGGTGAGCGACACCCCCTCCCTGCCCGGCCCCTCACCTTCTGGATCATGATGCTGTACGTGCCGGTCAGCTTGAGTCCTCGCGTGAAGTACAGCGCGTTCATCCAGCCCAGGACCAGTGCGAAGACCATGACGGCCAGGTAGGCCTCGATGCCCGCCAGGTAAAGGGCGGCCGCCACCAGCACCAGCACCGAGTAGATGAAGCTGCGGAGGGCGGCGGGGCGGTCAGCTCCCACAGCCCCCCGCCCACCCGGTGCCTTCCAGACAGCGCGGTGTTCACCCCCCCCACCCCAATCCACGGCCGTGCAGGCGGGGAGGGGGCAGATGCCGAAGCCAGCCTCCCACCAGCAGGACCGGACCTTCCCCCTCCTTGCAACAGAGGCAGGCCCAGTCCCAGCGGAAGGCCGGCCAGGCCGGCATCCCACGCCCACCGTCCTGCCCAGGGGCTCACTCCGCCCAGACGCAAGGCCAGGAGGGAAGGGCCAGCCCCGCTCGGCCCCCCGACAGCCACGATGCCGGAAGCAGGAGGGCCCACCCCTGCCCAGGCCTCGGCACCCATCGGCCGCCTCCGCTGGGTTTGGAGCGGGCACCGCAAAGGCCACGCGCCTCCCGCCACCCCGAGCCCTGCGAGCGGAGGAGCCGCACCGTCGCTCTTCCGCCCCACTCACTAGAGCAACTGGAAGGAGCCGTCTATGAAGAAGGAGTTCACCCCGGGGCACTTCTTCAGGAAGAGGTCCTTGATCTGGGGGAGGGGGAGGGCGCTGGCGTCAACAGGGGGCCGAGCTGGAGGACGGGTGCAATCCGCAGGAGGCCACGTGCATCGGGGAGGCAGCAACGTGTCTGGACCTTCACGGGGCCACTCACCCCCCTCGCCGGCTCTAGGCGGCTCCCGAACCTTGTGGGCCAAGCGAGCGCCTGGGGGTCCCAACCAGCCCTCCCCAACCTGGCACTCTCCCAATGCATCTGACTGCAACTCCCACCATCCCCAACAGGTGATGGGGTTGCAGCGAGGTGCATCTGGGGCTCTGCGCAGGAGAAGGCTAGTGCAGGACCGAGCAGAAGAGTCTCGGGGACAAGCCGGGGGCTCCCCGGAGCCCCTGTCCCTTGCAGAGCTCCAGCGTTCAGCCTTCGTTCCTTCAGTTTTGCTTCGGAATGAAGCTGCTGGTGTCCCCCGGAGCGCTCGGCACGCCCGGCTCAGCCCTGCCCCTGCGACAGGAATCCACTGATCCCTCCCGCATCAGCCCTTTTGCCAGCCCCCCGTTCTGCCCAAGAGACGCTGCGCGCCCCACACCCGGAGGGACGCCGGCCTCTGGGTGCGAGGAATCTTCTTCGGGAGCTTCAATAGCCAAAGTCGTCCTTTTTGCAAGGCATTTTTTCCCAGGACAGAATCAAACGCACAAGGCTGCATTTTCTCCTGCCGGCTGCGAAAAGAGCCCCATCCGGCACGAGAGGAGACTGTCGAGCTGCTGTGTTGGGGGGCTTCTCTTGAAGCAGCGGCTGGGGGGGACAGGGCACCAGGGGGGGCGGACATGGCCACAACCTTTCACTGACCCGCCAGATGAATCGACGGAAAAGAGTCCCCCAGTTCACTGGCCAACGCTCCAAAAAGCCATCGCTTCACCACTTAAAGATGCAAGGGCTTGGAAAACGCCTCTCGGCAGGCGCCGCCTTAGAGGGGGCTTCTGCAGGGGGAGCCCCCACCTGGCCTGTTTCCTGTACACCCCCGGAGAAAAGGTGCTGCTCCACCGAGGGCTCCGGCTGAGCCTTCGAAGGCCCCGGCAGAGGGGCAGCCGGGAGACGGACACGCCAAGAAGTGGGTGGGCATGCGCCACGCAGGGGTGGAGGAGGATGGTGGGGGGAATGCAGGGAAAGCGGGGTGCCCCTGGGTGGGGGGGGTGGAGAGGAGGAGGTGCGAGGACCGGCCTGAGCGACACTCACGTTGGTGAAGAAGAAGAGGACTCCGGTGGAGAGGGTGACGACCTCCCCGGCCAGGCGCAGGTAGTCGGTGGTGGTGGTGTACGGGTACGGGGGCTGCGGGCACAGCGGGAGAGGCGGCACTGAGAGCGGGTTCCAAGGGTCCGAGCCGCCCGGGGGAGCAGCCGCCCGGCAGCCGGGTTCGGGCTCCCCATGTCTGCCCCAGCCGAAGCCCCCCTTGGGGATGCATTCAGCCTTCCTTGGACACGGAAGCTGCCAACTGGGGTTTGCCCCCGGGCCGTGGGTGTCTGCCCTTTCTCCAAAGGGCACGTGCCCTGCCAAAGCGCCCCCCCCCCGCTGCACGAGCACCCCTTTCAGGGAGCCCCGAGAGCAAGGGACTTCAGCAACAGCCGCAAGCGTCCTGGGCGGAGATGGCTTGAACCCGCGCTTGGCGGGGGCCAGTGTGGAGGTCGGGTGGGCCGCTTGGCCACAGCCCCCCCACCGCTCGCAGCCCTCGGGGTCCGGGGCAGCCACACGCGGTACTCACGGTGCCCTCCAGGGGGCGGTAGTAGGCCACCAGCGTGAAGATGACCATGGCGCAGAGGTAGGAGACCACGCTGATGTAGAAGGAGGCGGCGCCGAACTTGTGCCACTTGTCCCTCAGCAGCTCATTGATGGGCTCCACGGCCAGCATCTCGTGGCGGTTCTGGGGGCGGAGGAGAGCAGGGGGGCAGCCGGGGACCCTCCCACCCCGGCTCAGGCCTGGGCACCCGGGCGCATCGCCCCGCGGCCAGGGCCCCGCGCCAGCCTGCGCACTCACCTCGATCTTGCTGTTGTACACGAGGATCTCGAGGACGGAGACCTCCTCCCCACACGTGTCCAGCGAGGAGAGGTCGTAGAGCGAGGAGTAGACGGGCCCGTAGGCCCAGTCCTTGAACTTGCGGGAGAGGTGCCGGGCGTCCTCGTCCTTGATCTCCCGCCGGATGATGTGCTGGAAGATCTGCGGGCGGAAGGGCTGCGGTCGGCCGGCAGAGGGGGCAGGGGGGCGGCTGCCACGCGCACACACACGGAGGTCCCACCGAACGGGGGGGCTGAACGGGGGGCGGGGGGCCTTGCTGCCACTAAGGCAAGGGGACCCTCTTCCGCTGGGAGGCAAGGCAGGGGTTCACGTGGCGCTGGAGCCGGATCGGCTGCCCCAGGGGAAAGGGGTCCCCCACCCTCCTGGACGGCCCCTCCCGCCCCCGAGGAGGCCGCTCAGCGCATCGGAAATTCAGCATCCGGCAGGGGGGTCCCCGAGACATCAGGCCAAGAGACCCCCCCAGGCGCCAGCCACGCTGTTCCTCTCGCAGAACCAGCCCCGACCTGCTGCTGCCGTCGAGTGAAGGATAGTTTGCGAAAACTAAATAAACATCAAGACCAACACGCTTAAAGAGAAAAATCTGTTAAAACACCTTCCCGCGCGTGGGAGAGAAAAACGTCTTTGGCGGGGATGGATGTGGGGGGCTGCTCTGCGGGGGGACGTCCGACGGGGCCCCATCCTGGGGGAGGCCAGCGCTACTCGGACCACAGCCAGCCCGGCCTCCGGTGGAGGCACCCAAGGGATGCTCGAAAGGTGTGTGCGGCGGATGGGGCAGCGCTCCCCGATCCCGAGGCCTTGAACCCTGCGGGGCTTGGACGGCCAGCCCCACACCCCGAATTCCACTTGCAAGTGGGGCAGGGGGCCACGCAAGAACTCTGCTCCCACCGGGTCTATTTGGAAAGGGGCACAAGAGGATTTTTTTAAAGTATTGTTCTCAATTGCAACCGTCTACGACGTGTCGTTGCAGCTGCTGCGTGGCAGCCCCCCCCCGCCTTTGTGCACCAAAGCCCCCGGCTGGCTCGGCCCCTGGCAGCGGCCCCATGGGAAGGCCGGGCATTGTGAGGCGGCCCCAGAGACCTGGCCTCCGGGGTGGCTGGGCTGGGTCATCCCTTCCAGCGCGGAAGGGGGCACACCCCACGCTTGCAAGCAGGGGGTGGGGGGGGCGTCTCCGGCCCCCCACCCCACCGCACCAGCCGGCGGCCTCACCCCGATCTTGCCGGTCTTGGCGGCCATCATGAGGGGCGAGAGGCCGTCGTTGTTGAGCAGGGCCTCCAGGCTGGTGTCGGGGAACAGCTTGGCGCCCTTGATGAGCAGCAGGTCGAACATCTTGGTGACGAACTTGGTGTTCTCGCGGGTGTTGTCAGCGATGGCCACCAGGGCGTGGAGGGCCGTGTTGCCGCGCGAGTCCTGGCGCCGCAGGTCGGCCTGCTTGTGGGCGTTCTCCGTCAGGTAGTGCACGATGTGCGGCTGGTTGGTGCAGGCGGCCAGCGAGAGCGGCAGCTCACCTGGCGGGCGGAAGGCAGGTGCGTGTCATGCGGCCCGGGGGCTCTCGCAGGGCAAGGCAGGGCAGGGCCGGGCCGGGCCGGGCCGGGCCCCTGAGGAGCGGCTTCTGCCGGCTGCTCGGAGGACCGGACCGCCGCAGATCTGAGGGCTGGCAGCCGCCCGGGTGCAGACTGCAGCCCCTTCAGCGGTGGCCCGGCTGCCCTGGGGATGGGATCGTCCTCGCTGGAGGCGTCTGGGGAGGGCCGTGGGCCCGTGATGCTGCGGTGGGTGAAGCGGGTGGCCCCCCGGACCCCTCCAGCCAAGCACCCCGCCCCTGGCCGACCTGCCTGCCGCTCACCGAAGTAGAAGTAGCCGCCCTCGTCCTTGGGCTGGAAGAAGCGGCCGCGGGCCTGGGCGTGGACGTCGGCCCCCTTCTCCACCAGCAGCTCCACATAGTGCTTGCAGCGCCGCTCGATCGCGATGTGCAGCGCGGTCTGACCTGTGGGGTGACCAGCCCGCGTCACCATTCAGTTGCCCATCATGGCCACCAACGGGCCCCTCACGGGTCTCACTGCCACACGGTTACAGCTGCACAACACTTCCTTCTAGCTCTGAGGACGTGGGAACTTGGTGCTCTTTCATTTTAGAACAAGTTTCTAGCCCTCAAGACTGAAGACGCTGTCACAAGCATCTGAAGCAACACAGGGCCCAGCCTGTACGTAGCTCCTCTCCTCTCCTCTCCTCTCCCACCAGTGAGTGGGAGCAGGAAACACACGGACGGCGAGGCAGCTTCCCTGCACGGGGTGCGAAGGAATGGGGAGCAAATGCCGAAGGATCCGAGGGTAAATTTTGGGCCACCCCGAGAGGATTGTACGACACAAGGCCTAGGAGAGCCCAGCCGCAGGAGGGGGCTCCCTGCTTGGCTCTGCCCAACACCCAGCATCCCCGCCAGCGGCCGGGGGCGCACCTACCGCGGTAGTACACGTCCCGAAAGGGCGAGTTGATGAACTCCCGCATGCTGCCCGTCTTCTCGGCGATGTCCAGCAGCACCGGGATGGTGTCGTTCCGGCCGCTGCTCAGGTTCAGCAAGGCCTTTGGGAGGCACGTTTTGCCCGTGGAGGGCTCTGGGGGGGGGGGGGCGGAGGTGAGTGTGGCGGCACCGTCACCGGGATAAAAGCGGAGCTGCGGAGAGCGTGCCCGGGCGCTCGCGTGGGGAGCCGAGGCGGGGCAGAAACACAGCGCGACATTCCCAGTCTGGGTCCCCGGCTGAGCCGCGTGGAGGGGTGGCACGTGACGCCCGGGGCCACTCAGCCCGGCGCTCTGGCCGCCAGGCAGCGCCAGGCCCGGTCAACCCACATCCGCGCCCCTCGGCGTGGACGATGCCGAGCCCCCCCGCCACCCGATGCTGGACTCGAGCGCACCACTCCACAAAGTGCCAGCCGAGGCCACGGCCGGTGCCCGAGTGCCTTTGAACCCGGAAGCTGCTCGGAGCACTCGGCTCGCGCTGGCAAGTCCGCACTGTGCAGCCCGGAGCCCGGCCGGCGGACGAGCGTGGCTCTCGGCAAGCAGGGCGGCATTTAACGTGGCCGTGCCAGCCCGGTGCAGCCTTCCCCAGCCTGGTGCCCTGCGGATGTGCCGGGACTTCAAATCCCATCACTCCTGGCCAGCATGCCCAGTGGTAGCAGCTGCCTTTCTCAGCCCGTCGGCAGAGCTGGCCTTCCCGCTTCGCTTCCCCATCTTCCCCCGCGAGTGCCAGCCCCTCACACAAGCAGAGAGGGGGCCTTGTTTCTGGCCCACCCTTGGCCCCCAGCCAAACCGCCCTGGCAGCCCTAGAAAGCGGGCCAGGTACGAGTCCGTTTCTCCCCGGGACCAAGGCAGGGCGAGGGCCACAGAACGCAACCGTCTCCCCCCTCCAGCCCCCAAAAGCAGCCCGCGGCCTCTGGGAGGAGACCTGCGCGAGACCCCCGTGTCTGGGGTGGCGGTCCTGCCGGTGCCTCCGTGAGCAGCCCACACAGCCGTGGACCCCCGGCTCGCAACTCCTGCCGTCTCCTTGTCCGCATCCCCAGAACCTCCCAGAACTCAGACCTCTGTAGATGCAGCCCAGTGATGCCAACCAGCCGGGGCCGCGCTGGGCCACCCGCCCCACGTGCCAGCCCCACACACGCCGCCCCCGCGGCCGGACTCACCCCGGAACTCCTCGTCCGTCAGGCGCTTCTTGTGGGTGAGCAGGAAGGGGAGCAGGCCGTCCAGGCCGGCCGTGGAGCCCCGGGAGACAATGTCGAAGAGGATGGGCCGGTTGAACACCTTCAGGACGGGGGGCGGGTGGGGGGCAGGCCCCTTGGTGCTGGGCGGCTTCCTCCTAGGCAAGGCAGAGTGGCCTGAACTGACCGGCCCCGGGGGATGCGGATGTCAGAGCATCCAGAGGAGCTCCCTGCAGGAGGGGGGGGATCTGCCCCCCCTTACAAAGCGGGGAGGGCGCTTTGGGGGTCAGGCACTGCAGAAGGGCGCTCTGCACAGGAGCAGGTGACCCCATGGCACCCCGGTGGGCTTGGGGCTGACAGAGCGCTTCTGCACACGGAGGAGGCGTCTCGCCCCCAGCCTGGGGGCTCCTTTCTCCTCCCCCTCCCCTCCTTCTGCCTCAGTCTCAGGGGGCGGCCTCCCTCGGGGAGGGGAGGGGAGGGGAGCTGTGCCCCAGCGGCACAGCAGAGGGCACCCGTGCCCGCTCCGGCCTGGGCCTCCCCGCCCCTCTGCAGGGGGCGCCACTCACTCGGGGGCCTTCTTGCGCCTGCGCTTGTTGTCGCTGGGGTGGTGGCGGTAGGTGCCGTAGTCGAAGAGCGAGTCCATGGGCGCCTTCTTGGGCCCCGGCACCACCGAGGACTCGTAGATGGTGGCCTCCAGCAGGTCCATGGGGTTGGGGACACCCTTGCGGAAGGCCCCGTGCAGCTTCGTGCGCAGGTTCTGCTTCCCGTCCCCGGAGCCCGGCGGGCCCCGCGGCGCCTCGGAGGAGCCCTCCTCGCTCTCGAACAGGTTGGCCAGCGAAGAGAGGGGGAAGGCGTCGTTCTGGGGGGAGGCGTCTTCCGCCGGGGGGCCGGTGGCCTCGCCGGGGCTGGGGTGGGGGGAGTCCTCCGAGTCTGCCATGGTGCTCATGGGGGGGGCGCAGCTGGCCGGACCTGGTTCGGCAGAAGGGAAGGGAAGCGAGGCACTGGTGGGAGGCGGGCAGGAAGCCGGTGCCCTAGAAGCTGTGCCCGCACAGGGATGGGGCTGGTTGAATAACTGCTTGCTGCTAAGGGAGGACTCTGCACATGCTCAGGGGCAGCCTTGCTTCCAGCCTTGCTTTGGTCACCTAGTCTGGGCCTAGTGGCCCGGGCAGATGGCAGATTCTGGATCCTGCGAACACCAGCAAATGGCCGGCGGCTGAGTGCGTTTCGGGTTTCTTGCCCTTGCAATAAATCCATTTTGTGCCTCAGAAAGCTGAATCCAACCCCAAGCCGGAACGGAAGGGCTCTGCTGTGCGTCAGTTACTCTGGTCTGGCTGGAACATGCGAGAGCGTGCAGGGAAGCCTGCCGCGGCCGTTTTGGGGCTCGCCAGTCCCCCCAACACCTGGACGCCGCTGGCTGAAACCAGCCAAGGAGGCGCAGCTTCAGCCCTTCCCAAGCCTGGGCAGTTCTCCTCCCCACTCCAGAACTAAGAGGACTAGAAACCTGGTGCTTGCGGATCTCTTTGGGCATCACTGCTGCTGCTGTTTGCAACCCCAGCTGGGCGTGCGGAGAAAGACCTGGAGCAGGCCTGGGGAGGCCAGGGCTCCCCTGTGGGGCCTGACGCCCCCCCACACTCGACCCCAAAGCCACCCACCTGGGCTGTCCAGCTGGAAGGTGCCGGGCCAGTCTGCCTCCCCTGCTTCTCCGGGCCGGAGCGCAGCCGAGCGAGTGCCTCCAGACGAGCGAGGGGCGGGCTGGGGAGGGGGCCACCTGAGCTCCCCCCGGCCGCCGCTCCCTCCCCTCCGCCGGCCCGCGGCCACTCCCAGCCGGCCGGACAGAGCCCCTTTCAGAGGCCGGTGTGGCTGGCCACCGGCCCGCCCACGCCCAGATGTGGTCGCTGCAGGCGCGGCCCGGCCGGCGAGGAACAGAGCGGCTTTCAGGCGCTGAGCTCCGCGGGCCCCACCCAAGCGCCAGAAGCGGCCCGGAAGGCACAGCACGCCCCGTCCCGCCGAGGGAGAGCCGCGCCGTCGTGCGCCCTGGGTCAGGACGTGCGCGCCAGCCCTGCCTGCAGCTGGATGCGGCTTCCCTCGTTCCATCTGAGTCGTCGCAGCAGGCGGATGCTCCGGCCCCTCCTGCGCCGGCCGGCCGGCCGCCCGGGGCCACCAGGCCACGTGTCGGGGGCCACCTGGCCGGCAGCAGGGCCCACGCAGGTCCATCACGCCGGCCCAGGCAGGGCCCGTCTTGCCCCGAGCTGCCACAGGACACATGACGGAGGCGGGGGGGGGGGAGCGCCAGGGTGGCACTTGTCGCTCTGGGTAAAACGACGGGCTCTGGATGGCCAGCCAACGCCGGGAGCCAGCCGGGAGGCCCCTCCTCACCGAAGGAACGGTGTGGCCTTCCTTGAACCGGCAGCCCCCCCGGGTGGAGCTGTGGGCCCCCCACCGCAGGACAGAGGCTGGTGTCTGCCGGGGACTGCTTTGCAGTCCTTTGGGGAGGGGCACGGCATGCGAGCCAAGAAGTTCCACGCTGGGGGGGGCCTCACGGGGCTCCCCAGTGGGCAGCATGAAGCCCCGGCACAGTCCCTCGTTTGACACTCGAGTTAGACTGCCTCGGTCCAGGGAGGTTCCACCCAGAAACCGTCACTCGCAGCCGGAGAGACACTGACGTGAACGACCAACGGCATAAAAATTCCCGGGAGATGCCAGGTGGTGAACTCAGCCCTGTGGGACAGAGGCCGGCTTGTTGCAGAAGCGGAAACTCGCCCCCCTCACGCCACCGCCTGGCCCGGCTCCTGCTTGCCCTTCGGACACACCTGACGGGGCGGCGCGTCCCTTCCCAGCACGGCTTGGCTGCCCTGCAGCCACACCGTGGCCTCCCGGGCCGGCCACGGACAGCCCCCGCTGGCGGGTTTGGGGCAGAACCTTCGAGAGCCACAGCCCGTCCAGCTGCCGGAGCGCATGACTCATGAAAATATTTGCTCTTTGTCGAGTGCCTTAAAAACTGAGGCGGTGCGCAAGGTACGCAAGAGGCTCCGTCTGGACAGGCCGCCTGGAGCTCAGCAGAGGCAACAGAATAATTAAAATGAAAACACAGGCACGACGACGGGGAGAAAAAGACTGGCCTAAGCAGACCGGGGGGAGGAAGGGACGGCAGCTTGGGGGGCCCCTGGACCTCCCTCTCGCCTAGAGCAGGGAGACCGGTGACGACGAGGCACAGCGCCTTCTCCGTGGGGGCCCCACTTCTGCACCATTCTTCCCAGGGCTCACCAGATCCCTTGCCTGAGGGTGCCGGGAAAACTCTGGGCACCAGCCCGCTTGCAGTGGCCTTCCCGCCGTGGCTTCTCTGCCTTCGTGGCCTGCCCCCGAATCCGTGCTCGCCTGGGTCAAGCGCTCCCGGCTTGCGTGGCTTTTGCCCCCGCGCCGCTTAAGAGGCAAACCCTCCAGGGCGGCCTGCAGGGGGGGGCAGGGGGAGCCCGAGCGGGGGGCAAGGAGCCCGCCGTGCCTCTGCCCCCTCGCCAAAAGCCACACTGCGGAACGAGAATGGCGCGCATGTTCTTCCGCTCCCCCTATTTTGGGAAGTGAAATTTGAACAGCGCAGGATTTCAAAGCCCTCCGTTCTCCGAGGAATCGCGACCAGGACACGTCCTGCCTGAGGCGGGGGGAGCCTCCTCGCGAGGAGAACCCCCCCCCCGCATGGTCGGTCAGCCTGAGCATCACCGACTGCACCCCACCATTAAGGAGGCCGTGGTTCGGCCCCGCAACCCCGAGAGCGGCGCTGGAGGGAGGCCAGGCTGGAAATAGGCAGCGGCGGCCGCTCCCGGAGCACCCAGGGCCCGGGCCCAGCCACAGGGCCCGCCCTCTGGCTCTGATGTGGGCTCGCCGCCCCACCCCGGTGGGCCTCCACCCTGCCGGGAGGCCAGCCTAGGAGCCGCCTCCAGGCCGGCCACAAGCGGCAACTGGCTCACAGCTCGCAGCCGTGGCCAGCGCTGCCTGGGGCGGCTCCCATGCGCCACGGCCCTGCGGACCACAGCAAGGCCCCTGCCCCACCGCCGCCCCATAGCATGGATCATCACCGCCCGGGGGCCGGCGGTTCACAGGGATGAGGCGCCCACGCACACCCAGGGAAGCGACGGACAGGAGCGCCCCAGCGAGAGCCTGGCGCCCGCAGGGGCTCAGCTCAGTCCCCGGGCCACCTTTGGGGCTGGGGTGCCGCACGCCTTGACCCTCCCCAAATCCAAATGGCATTCAGCTGCCTGCTCTGGCGGGGGGGGGGCAGGGAGGGGGCTGCAGCCGCCAGAAGCATCTCCGCAAGCTGACCCGGCCTTGTCGGGCTGCCCCCCCCCCCGCCAGAGGCGGGCTGGTGAGGCGAGGTGACGGGATGCTGCCGCCCCCCGCCCCCCCCCCCGCCGGCCATCCTGTTTGCTTAAGCGCTCGTAGAATTTCACAGGTATGGGATTAAAGCGGCTTGCCCGGCAACCGAGGCGCCTGAAGCGGAGCCAGCCCTGCACAGAGCAGGGCTCTGTTCGCCGGCCGCCCCGGCAGGGTGAGGGGGGCGCCCGGCACGCTGCCACCCCGCCCTGCCAGGAGTGCCGGCCAGAATCTGCCGGCCGCGGCTTCTCCGGGGATGGGGAGGCAGGCCGGGCCGGGTCCAGGGCCCTGGCAGGAGCAGCCGTGCCGAGGGATGTGTTGCGAAGAGGCGGCCAGCAAGGCATGTGCGCCCAAGCGCAGGGGGGGCGCCCCCCGCAGGAACCATGGGTCATGGGGGGCTGTGGCACTGGGGATGGGGGGCCGTGCCTTCAGGTACCCCTTCTAAGTGCAGGTGGGGAGCGTGCCCACCGTGCGTTCCCCCCACCCACGGCCAGGCCGGCCGGGTATTTTGCAGCTCGGCATCGCGGCCACCGTCAGCCTTCACACAGATCATCCGTCACCAACCAGGCGCCCACCCGGGGGTCGGCTTCCCTGAGCCTGCAGGTTCATCCAGTCCCGGCCCCACACAGAGCGGCCACACAGGAGCCTCACGAGACACCCCACACCAGAGCAGGGGCAGGACAACACCCTGAGCCCAGCCACATGGGCTACGGAATACGGCTGCAGCAGGCTGCACATGCCCACAGCAAGCTTGCGAGGCGCCCAGCCTAAATGCGGAGTGGTGGGAAGCCAGGTTGCCAAATCGCCAAATCCAAGTGAGCCGGGTTTACGCCTAAATCCAGACCAGGCAGCCTCTGAGCATGCGGGAAGCGAGCCCTGGAATCAGGATCCTGGAAATTGCAAACCTCAGAGATCGGAGACTATTTACGAACCGGACCCAAGTGCATCAGGGCCTCCCGGTCTGAGAACCCGCCGTCCTTTCCCCACAAGGCCAGGCGCTCAGCCTAGCACGTGCTCATGAGCAGAGGGAGGCCGCATCTCGTGGCACTGGGGTCAGACTAGATGGCCCGGGAGGCCCCTACGTTTCTGTCTCCACGAGAGCACACGGCTGGTCCCGCGAGGCCAAGCGAAGTGCCGTGGGCCCCAGCTCACCGGCCAGAATCAGCACTGCACCCTAAGCCCCCGGGATTAAATACGGGGCCCTGGCGAGAGCGAGGCAGCCGTGCCTGCGACACAGGGATCATTTCCGTGAAGGAAAACCGCCACAAGGACGTTTCGAAGGGGGCCCGCAAGCTGCTGCCTCTGCCGTGCGCCCAGAGAGACCACTGGGCTGAGCCCGGCCCTCGGGCCGAACGCAAGGCGGGCTGCTCATCTGAGCTCAAGCCGAGCGCGAGAGCAGAGATCAAGGGAACTTACCGCAGCGCCAGCCACCCGTAATCCCTGTTCAAACCCCGAGGAATGCAATAAAATGAGCGAGCAAATTCCTGCTACGCTGCATAAGTGGCCGCGGTCTCAACAGCTCTCCCAAGACAAGGGGGGGTGGGGGCTGGTGCCGCCCATATGCACACGGGGAACAAACGCCATCCCGGGGCCCTGGGGTCAAGTCCCGACCCCTTTGCATTTTCCACTCAGACTTGCAAGCGTTTGCCCCGGCCTGCGGGTCAAGGGCGAAGCCCCTACGGGCCGCGTGCCACCGGGGCGGGGGGCAGGGGGCGGCCCCCCCCACGGACCCCTCTGCTCATACGCTTTGCTTTCAGAAAGTCCATTTTGGACGCTTTGCCCTAATTCATTCCCCCAACGATGCCAAGCACAAAGCGCCTTCCCCACCGAGCCTGCGGAGCCGCAGGAAAGCCCCGTGCAAGGGGCGCTCGCTCCCCTTGAGGTCAGGAAACCGGTTTTTCAATTTCTGGAAATCGTTCAAGTGTTGCCACACGAGCAGAAAAGGGCGAAAGGGCATTTGCGATACTCTGATATTCCTCCCGATGCAGTAAGACGATTTCCAGGTAGAGGAACCACAAGAGGAACCTTCAGTGACGCATATTAACTAATACGAATATTAACCACCACCTGGAATTTAACAAGGGGCAAGATTGGAGGGCAAGCCAAGGGTTGTGCCTCCTCGCCCAATCAGGTGCCTTCCAGAGTCGTGGGACTACAAGCCCCACACCGGCTGGGGTTGATGGGGATTGTAGTACAGGCCGGGGGTGGCTGCACGTGCCACAGAAATCCGTGCCGGCCGCCACACCCCAGCCTGGCTCCCCCACCCCGCCCGGCATCGGCACCCTCGGAGGCTCCGGCTTGCGATCCGGCATGCAAGCACATGTGGCCGCTCCCCTGGCCAGGCTTCTCGGGGCCCCTCCTGCCCCCACCGGGAGCACACGCTCCCCCCAGCCTCCCCAACTCTGCCCCAGCTGCGCTTAGCACAGCTCCGCGAGCCCGATCCCATCCCAAGGCGCAACCTTGCCTTGCCTCAGTTTCCCTGGGCCTGAGCCCCACGTCCTGCGCAAACAAGCCAGGCTCCTGGGCCCCCCCCCCCCGAGGGAGGCGCGGAGGCCTCTGACGCGGGGAGGAGCTGTGGGGAAAAGGGGGGTGCCCACCCCCTTGCTCTGCTGCATGCGTGGTGAGCACGGCTCACTCCATCTGCGGCGGGCCGCATTCCTGGCATCTCGGGACCATCCAATGCTGCTAGTGTGCTTGATGCGCAAGCAGAGGCAGCCCCCCCGCCGGCCCCCATCAGCCCCGCTCTGGGCAGTTCTGCTCACAGGGCCGCCCTCCCGCAGCCAAGCTCCCTCGCGGCGAAACCCAAGACGGTTCCTGTGCAGATGGGAGCTTAAAAAGAACAACATGCCACAGGCTGCCCTTTTCAGGAACGCCCCAACAGAAAACGGGGTGCGACGCATGCTTCCCCAGCAATAAACTTACTTCCACGCGCGGCGAAGACGGCGCCTAATTCGGCAGGGCAGACACTGCCGGCCAGGCGGGCTCCCTCCTTGCCTGCCGGCCTTGCCTCCCCCGCCGCCGCCACCCGTGCTCGCCCCGAGCTTCAGGCCCGCGCTGCTGGGCTTGGGAGCCAGTCGGCCCGTCAAGACGACGAGTCTGGCATGCGCCGCCGCCCCGGCGCGGCCCAAAATGCCGCCACCGCGCAAACGGCCATCTCCGCGAACCACATCGGGCGGCGGCGGCGGCGGCGGCGGCGCAGCGAGGGAGCCACGCTGGCGAGGGCGCGCGTGCAGCGTGCGAGCGGGGCTTGGCTCGCCGGTTTCTGCACAGCCGGGCGAGGGGCAGAGAGCAGCCGGGGCTGCGGGCGGGCGGGCCCCACATCTGGGGCTGTGTAGCGCAGAGGCGAGGCGAGGCGAGGCGAGGCAGTGGGAGGGGGACCGTCGGCCCCTCTCCGGAGCCCAGGCGCGGCCACCCCGTGAAGCTGACGGCGGGATCCGGGGCAGGCGCATCGGCGGGGGGCTCGCTGCCACAGGACCCAGCGGTGCCTGCAAGGAAGGGGCTGGGCACGTTGCTGCCCCCTGCAGGATCGGGGCCCGCGTGCTCTCTGCGGGGAGCGGGGCGGGAGCCGGAGGGCCCCTGCAAAACCGGGGCGAGGGCCTTGCTGGGCCTGATCCTGCCGCAGGGCGATTCGGGGTTCCAGCCTCCGCAGCGCATCAGCCGCACCGCGCCCCGCGCGAGGGGCCAGAAGGACGCGGGCGCCCGGCTTCCCGGAGGCCTCCGAGGCGCGCACAGAGCCGCGCGACCGGCCGGGACGACGCCCCCCACGCGGCCCCTGGCGGCAGCCGGCCTCCAACGGCGGCCTTCGCCAACCCGACGCCCTCCCGACGAGCCCGGCTGCGGCTGCAGCACCCGTGGCGGGCGCCCGGTTGGGAAAGGCGCCCCTAAGAAGGGCCTCGCCTCTGAAGCAGCAATGGCCTTGCCTCTGAGCATGTGCAAAGTACATTTCCCTGCCTCAGCTCCCACCCAGCTGGGTGCACACAGCTGGGCGGGGCCTGCAGGTAAGCTCCGCGCCTCGAGGTTGCCGCTTTCGCCCCGTCCCCTGAAGACACGCGGGGGGGAGGGGCGCCGGGGGGGCCTCCGGGCGGCGTCCGCCCTGCAGACCTGACCGCCCGCACCTGCCTTGGCCGGAGCCGCCAACTTTCCCCGGGGGAGGCGCGGGCGGGGGCCCTTCCCGGGCGGCGCCTGGAGGGGGGAGGGGGCGCGGGGGGGAAGCGCGCCTACCTGGAAGCGCCCCATCGCCGCCGCCGCGTCCGCACGCGGCCCTCCCGGCCCCGCGCGGGCGCCTCTCCCGCTCCGGGCGCCGCCCCCGCCTTCCGGCGTCCCACGTGAGCAGGGCGCTGGGCGCTTACTCGCGAGGAGGCCCCACGGCGGCGGCGCGCGCTCCCTCGGGGGCGGGGCCGGGCGCGTGTCCGCGGGGCGTTCGGGCTGCGCGCCTTGCTCGGGAGTAGCCGCGGGCCCTTTAAATCGCGGAACATCCTCGAGGGGGGGGATGCCGCGCAGTTCCCGGGGAGCCCTGGCGGAGCTGGCCGCGTCCCGGCGCAGCGCTCCTGCGCCCGCCCCGGGGCGATCCCCGAGCGCCTGCAAGGACCCGCGGGCGACGTCCCGCCGCCGTCCCCGCCGCCCCTCGGGCCAGGCCGTTGCGCTGACTCGTCCTCCCCGGCCGCTTTGGCCGCTGAGCCGCAGGCGAGGGGAAGAAAGGGGGCCAAGCGCCCCTCCGGAGCCCCTCGGGGGGCCCCGGCCCCTTGCCCGCCGCGCCAGGGGGCGCCCTCGCCATTCACGCGCGTGCTTCATCCTCAGGGCGCACGAGCGCCCGCGGGCGCCAGGCCCGGCCCCGCCCCTTCGCTTTCGGCCCCGCCCCTTTCCCCAGTCCCGCGAGCCCCTGGCAGGCGGCCCGAGGCGGAACCGGCCCCCGGGTCGCTCGGGGCTGCGCGCCGGCCCCGGAGCTGCCTGCAGGCCAGCTCTGCACCCACTGGCCGCTCGTGGGTCCCGGGGCGTCCCGCTTGCGAGGGCCCGGCTCTCGCCGCGCCGGCGGACCGGCCCCCGCGTCACCGGCCCCCTGCTCCGGGTCTCCCCGGCACCCCTGCAGTTTTCGGGGAGGTGATCGCCCTTGGAATGCAGCTGCGGCCGGCGAGAGGTCACGGGGCTGCCTGGAGGCCGGGCGGGCGGGCGGCCTCTCGTGCCTGCAGCTTGCCCGGCAGCCTTCCCCAGCCCTGCCCCGTAGCCTGCGGACCCCGTTCCGGAGCCTCCGGGGCAGAGCCGGGCCGAAGCAGCCTGCCGGCCCTACAGGGTCGTTGGGACCGAGCGTCGGTCGGCACGGCCGGCCGCGCGCTTCCCCGCGCTTTGGCTTGGGAGGCAGGGTTGTCGGGCAGGCGCGAGCACTGGGCCGCGGTCCCGCTTGCCCGCCCGTCTCGGCCGGCCCCGCAGGGCTCGGGCCGGGACAGCCGGCTGGTTGCGGCGCACCGCTCGCCCAGCGGCCTTGCAGCCTTGCGCCAGAAGTGACTGGAACCTGAGCAGGCCAAAGGTCCGGACAGAGCGCGAGGAGAGCGGACGGCAGAGCCAGGCGCTCTGGCGCAGAACGGGCCGCGGCCTTCTCCGGGGGGCCCACCCTGCCGCTCCCCCGTGTCTGGACAATGCATCTGGGCTGCTGGCCTTGAAATCCACCCATCCGGGGGCCGCCCGGTGCTCGCCGGTGGGGCGTCCCTGCATTCTTCGCCCAAGCTTTTGTCGTTTTGCGTCATCACAGGAGGGCAGTGAGCCTGCAAGTCTGGTTACATTCTTTTGAAATGGACACCCACTCTTGGAGGAGAGGCCGGATTCTGCACCTGAAGGCAAACTAGCAAGCAGAAAGGGAACTTCCGCCAGGGCAAATACAGAAAGCTCCCTGCCGTTGGTGCCTTGGTTCCTTAAATCATTTCCATCGTTGGTGCCTAAAATCGGCTGCCGGATAGCAGTGGATGGGGGAACAAGGGCCCTTGTGCATCTCGCCGCTTCGTGACCAAGGCGGACTGGTCTGCAGCTACTGAGAAGCTACATCCTCACCTGCCTGCCATTCCCAGAGAAGCCAAGAAATCTGCACATGCCCAGAGGCTCTCTCAGCCTCTTTCTAGGCTGATGCTGGCATTCCAACATCATCAACAGCAGAATGGGGTCCACATCCAACGCCCAGGGGGTGGATGGATGCAAAGACGAGGCTGAGATGATCGGCGGGGGAGTCCCGGCACTGGAGTGAAGGCTCGCGCTCTCCTGTAGCGATGCAACGTTGTCCTTGGACTCCGCAGCTCCCTGGTTAGCAGCTGCATTTTCCGGAGGGCCATTTTGGCAAGGGGGCCACGCGTGGGCAGCACCTGCTTCACTTGTATCTTTCCTTTTCCCACGTTACTCTGCGGGGTTTGCCGCTTTGCCCAATGCATTCTGGCTGGCTGCAAAGGAGCTGGGCTAATGCCAGCCAGCAGCGGTCCTCTTCGTCCGCCCCTCTCGTTTTGAAGCGCCACCAAGAGCAACGCAGAGCCTCGTCAAACACGTGGGAGCTCCCACGGCCCGTCCCGCTTTCCCTGCACACTCCCTTGTGCGGACCGCCGGAGAGAGACCCGCTCGTCCCCCCACAGACACTCCACACAGCTCCCCTTGTCAGGCTTTATTTTGATTCTTTGGTTTCCCCTGTTACTACTCTAAAAAAATACTGACTCCCCCCCCTTAAGGCCCCAAATGGTTTTTGTGACTCAGAAACCAACATCTCTTTAAAAGCAACAACAGGTTAAAAACTGCAGGTCGTTTGAAGCTGCAGGCCGGTCGTCCCTGAAGAAAAGAGCTGCGAAGGGAGGCCGACGCGCGTCACTCGGGAAGGTCAGCGCCTCGTGCGAAGCAGCCGTGCTCACCTTGCCGGCATCCGCGAGGAAGAGCGTGCTGCTCGCCCCGCCAGCCAGCGGCCCAGGCCTGCGTCACACGTGACCCTCCAGGAAGCACCGCCGGTGCGCAGGTTAGAGGAAATACGTTCTCAGCGGGAACGTGTGCGCAGGTAGGAAACGGGACCGCTTAGCTAAGCGCTGATGCCAGAGTGCCCCAGGCGGGCTTTAAATAAATCCACTACTCAGAGGAATTAAAGTGTCAAGGCTCCAGTTCCTGACTAGAGAGGGCGAAGGTGTCCAGAGAAATCGGGGAGGTGCGGGAAGTGGCCGGCGTTGCTTCCACGTGGGCAGGAGAGCATCCCGAGACTGAGGGACCCCCTCCCCCCAGGGCAGGCAGGGATCAGGAACCACTTGCTGGAGGGAGATGGGCGCCTGCCCCCCCCCCACCGCTCGGCCAAGGGGCCCCCCGTCGCCATCAGGCTTTGTAGTTCAGTTCGGCGTTCATTTTTGTATACATTTCGAAAATCGCGTCCAGGACAGGCGTCGCTTTCTGCAGGAACTGGTGGATCTTCTCCAGGGTCTCCTCCTCCTGCACCTCTTTGCCCTTTTCTAGAGCTTTCAGCAAGTCTGATTTGTACGGGAGAACATACAGAGACCCCTGCTTGAAAAAGGGCACTCGTTAGGGGGAGCCCGAAGCACCGAAGGGGATGCTGCGCCCCCCGCCCCCCAAACAGGATTAAAAGATCCAGAATGAAAAGGCCTGCGCTCTGGTTTTGTATACATTTGTCACGCTGTGCTCGAGATGCGGCAGTTCAGAAGCCTTTGCCGTGCACTCGCGGAATAGCAGAGCTGGAAGGGGCCATGAAGGACATCAGGTCCACCCCCTGCTGTCGCTGGACACCATGTCACGCCACCCCACTCAGGTGGCTGCCCGGTTCCTTTCTGAATGTCTCTAGGGTGGGAGAGCCCACCGCCCCTCCGGGCGCCTGGTCCCACTGCCGTATCGCTCTGGCAGTGAGGAAGCTTTTCCTGGTCTCCAGCCTGAATCTGGGTTGTCAAAACTGGGCTGTTGTAGCCCCATATTAGGGTTAGGATTAGGGTTAGGAAAACGAGGTGTCCTGGCATGATTCTGAGGGTTAGAATGTGTTCAGAAGGGGCAGAAATGATGAGCTGTGCAGAAAAAGCTACTCAAGGAAGGCTTTTTCAAAATCGCCCTATTTGCAATGGAACTTCAGCCTTATATTAGGGTTAGGGGTGTGCACCATGGTATCATAGAATCATAGAATAGAAGAGTCGGAAGGGTCCATGAAGGTCATCAGGTCCACCCCCTGCTGTTGCAGGACGGCAAGTTACATCAGCCCACTCAGACGGCTGCGCAGTTTCTTTTGAATGCCTCCAGTGTGGGAGAACCCCCACCCCTCTAGGCAGCTGGTCCCACTGTCCTATTGCTCTGACCGCGAGGAAGCGTTTCCTGATGTCCAGCCTGAGTCTGGGTTGTCACAACTTGAACTGATTACTCCGTGTCCTTCTCTGGCATCAGCGAGAAGAGACCTTGGCCTTCCTCTTTGTGACACCTTTGAGGTACCTATAGGGGGATCTCATGTTCCCACTCACGTCTTCTCTCCTGAAGGCTGAACATGCCCAGTTCCCTCAGTCTCTGCTCACAGGGCAGCGTTTCCAATCCCTGGATCATTTTTGTCGCCCTCCGCTGGACCCTTTCTAATTTACCTGCATCTTCCTTAAATCTGGGTGCCCAGAGCTGGACACGGTATTCCAGGTGAGGTCTGACTAGTGAGGAGTATAGAGGAACTGCTACTTCTCGTGATTTGGAAGTAATACTTCTGTTAATGCATCCCATAATACCATTTGCCCTTTTGGCGGCTGCCGTCTCTGACTCCACATCAGTTAAATTGGTTTTGCAAATATGCCCACGCAGGGTCAGATTGTGAAAGAGGCAGCCAAAAGGGCTGTGCCGTTCCTTTCCCCACAGGGTCGCTGGAACCAAACCCAGTGGAACGAGGCGAGAACCGGGCCGGCCATATTCCTGGGAGAACCGACCGCAATTCGCAAGGCTAGATTCTGAAAGGGGCAGGACAACACGCGGCGACTCCTGCAGGCCTTCTGCCTCCGGGTGTTGCCGCACTGGCTGCTTGCCTTCTGCAGCTGCCCAGCCGCTGAAAACAGTCCAGGGTACATGATTCAGCATTCTGCAAACCTCGTATGGTGTCGGTTCCTTTTTTTACAAAATTAAGTTTCTTGTGCTTATGACTGCCGGCACGATGGCTGCCGTGCAGTGCCAGAAGAACCTCTGGGGCAGTGAAATGGCAGGAGAGGGAATGAGCTGGATTCCCAACGGGCAGAGCTGGGCACGAGTTTTCCCGTGGCTGCACATTCTATGCACGTGCCATGGCTTAATAGGGCTGCAGAGCTCGCCTCTCGCCCCAGCGCAGGGCTTGGGCCGCCTGCACGCTGAAAGCCGGGAGCGCAGAACTCCACGCCTTGAACATGGGCCGGGTGGCGACTGCCCTCCTTCCTCACCTCCACCAAAAGCCCCGGGGCAAACGGGATGCCTCTGGCAGCCGGGCAGGGAAGAGGAGGGCCAACAGACCGGAGGGCCACCAGTGGCCAAGCAGGTGGGAAGGACAGGAAGGTAAGAGCCCGCTCGTACCGTTTGGGCTCAGCCGTAGGGGTCCCCAGGTACACTGCCTCTGCAGAGAGAGGCTCTGCTTAGCTGCCCTGACCATTAGCCTTGGGCGGGTCTGTCCTCCGCTCGGTTTCTTTCCTTTTGAAGGCACGGGAGCTGCTGGTGAATTTCAGAGGCCAATTCCACACTGTTCCTTCCTTCTCCCCGTCCTGAATGTGCTGCCACTCAGCCTCACGGGGTCCTGGCCCGGGGGCGCAGCGCTCCCCAACATCTGTGGGCGCCCAGCATGTGGCGAGGGGGCCCCCCCAGGCTTCCCGGCAGGCTGGCCACTCACCAGGAAGAGCTTCTGGAGCACCCAGCCGTGGTACTTGCGCAGCGCCAGCTCGTAGGCCTTGGTGGCGTTGACCCGGATGAGGTTGGGGTTCTCCTCGTCCCGCTCGCCGTCGCACAAGCTCTGCAGCAGCACCTGGATGAACTTCAGGCCCCTGCGGGGAGGAGGGAAGGGGGAGCGGCGCTGGGGGGGCCAGCCTTGCCTCCCCTACCGGGCGCTGCGCCTCGCAGGGGCCAGTCGGTGCCGGTGGGACCGCGGAGCAGCCCCAGTCCCACCCGCTGGGGGCGTGTGCCCAGGAGGACGGGTGCCCTGCTTTCAAGCGGCAGCGCTTAGGGACTGGCCTTCAGCGCTCGGGGACACATGCCACCACCAGCCCGCTGGGCCTCCCCGACAGTGGCACATGGGGCAGGCAGACCCCGCTTCTGGACACAGGACTATTTGGGGGGTGGTAGGAGCAGGAGACCGCCCTGCCCTGCCAAGGGGAAGCAGTCCGTGTGTGCCTGAGGGGCACTGCCCTTCGAGGAGGGGCAAAGGAAACCGCGGCATTCCTCCCAGAGGGGGCAAAAGGCCCGTCTCCCCGTCCCCGTCCAGCTCACGCTGCCCTTCTGCCACCCCGCCGATCCCCCTCCTGCATCACCTGGGGGCCACAGACCGTGGGCCTTCCTGGGCTGCTCACCTCTTCAGCCACATGAGTGCTAAAGTTGCCCCGACTTTGGGCCAGGCCGACCCGTACATCTCCTTCTCCGCCTCCAGGATGTTCTGCAGCGTCTTGAACTTGGTCGGGTTCGAGTCATAAACGGCTCGTATTTTCTGAAAGGGAAACCGACAGAGCTCAGCCGAACTTGGGCCGCGGGCGCATCTGCCGCAGAACTGCCCGGGCGCGGGGAGTGCCTGCCGGTTCCTCCGGGAAGGAGGCCAGAGCAGGTCTCCTCGCCTGGCGCTGCGTTTGCTGCGTCCTTTCCCCCTGCACTGACATTCTCCGCCAGCACGGGAAAGGCCGCTCTGGCCAGGACTCACAAAGCTGTGCCGGTGGCTGCGATGACTTCCCCGGAGACCGGGCCTGGAGCCGGGCCAGGCGCCTGAGGGACTCGCGGCTGCTCCAGGGCATCACCTTGCGCAGAGCCAAGCATGGGCTTACCTTGATGTTCCCGGCTAGATCGGCCTTGACCGGGGCGTACACGACCGGGCTGCCCAGGCAATCTAGGAGGAAGAGAGATTTGGTCACACGCCTGTGTCCGGCTGGGGTTTGCCCTCCCGTACCCTGCAGAGGCTCTCGCGCTAGCCACGGCTTTGGAGCCAACTTCCCAGCCGCAGGGCGGCCCAGGGGCTCCTCTGCAGCTCCATGGCGCTTTATGGATCTGCCCCTGGCATTTTGGAGAGCCAGAAGTGCTTTGCGAAATGCCAGCCTGCCCCTTCTATGCACAACGCTGGTTTGCAGATGCATCTGCAGGGCAGAGTCCGGCCCTCAAAGCGGCCTTTGTGCCACGGCCGGACTCAGGCCAGGGTGGAGGCAGGGGCGCTCAGGCCCTTCCAGCAGAATGGCTGCCATTGTAAAGGCCGGAGAGCCACAAGCCCGTCTTTTGTCTCCCGAGGACATCCGCTGGCGTGACAGAATCCGTCCGTCCGAGGGGACGCCTCTCGGCGCAGCGCAGCGCAAGGACAGCCCTCGGAGCCGGCACGGCCCGCGGGGAGGCACGCCCAGCCACTTCCCGCAGAGGCAGCCGGCCCTGCCTGCTCACCCTGTTCCAGCCTGCAGCCTGCCGAGCGAGCGGCTCCCGGGAGCCACCCGGCCTGTCCCCGGAGACGCTCTGCAGCCAGCCACCTCCCCGCAGGGGGTCGGGCCGGGGCTGCGCTGCCCGCCTGCGTCCCTGGCATGCGCCTGGCCTAGGCACACAGCGCAATGAGACGGCAGAGGCCTGCGCGGCCATGCAGACTGTACCACTTCAGCCAGGAGGCGCGGGAGGGGGCTGTTTCGGAATAACCCGCCACACAATGCAAAGCGCAAGTTGATGGGACGCCTGCCCTGCAGCTTCTCCGTGCTGATTGTTAAGAATCTGGAGGGGCGGACGGGGGGGGGGGGGATTTGTAGACCGGGTCCCAGTATCAGAGGCATGTTCTCTGTAGGCAGCCCCGAGAGAGCCGGCTTCGGGGCACCAGAGATCAGCGAATGCAATGCGATTGGGCCAATCGAAGGAGCAGCCCTTCCAAAACTGTGAGCCACCCAGGGAGTTTCGGTGGTTGGGTGGCAAGGAAATTGAAAAAATAAAGTTGCGCAAGCTTCTGAGATCCCCAGCCTGGCTCCCGATGCAGGACGGGAAGGAGGCAGCGGGGCGGGCGAGATCCAGCCTAGCTGCACGGACTGCAAGCCAGTCTTGTCGGCCCGACGACGGGATCGCGGCTGCACAGATGCCGGGGCTGTTTGAAGGCTCAGCACAGCTCCTCTCCTCTGTGTGAGACAGTCCTGCACACGAGGAGCTGCGCACAAAGCCCCCACAGACGCCGTGGAGCAGCTCCCCCGACCGGCCTCCATCGTGCTGCTCCTCCGATGCAGTCGCCTTTCCAAGCTGTGAAACGGGGTCCCCCGCCCGCACCCCCAAATAAGGACGCACTCTGCTTTTCCACTAGAAAGTACCCGGGAAAGTCAGTAGCAAGCAATATGGGCCCTGCCCACAGGCAAACAATCGCAAAGACACCACGTGAAAGGAAAGTGACACGGGAAGGGAAGAGGAAAAAGGCAAAGGCAGCCACCAGATTTTAAAGTGAGGTTCAGGCCGTGACCAACTCGAGTGGACACGGCGGGCAGAGGGGAGGCAGGAGGTGGCACACCTGCGGAGCTCTCCAGCCCCCCCCGTCCCATCGCGCCACGCTGCAGGCCCTTCCTCCCCCCGCTCTCCTCCCCACATCCTCCTGCATGGACAGGACCTCTCCACCTGCCCCCAGCGAGTTGGGCCACCTGCGCATGGCACACAGAAGGGCGAAGTGAGGGCCACAAGGGCTGCATTCCGTCTCGGGCCACAAGGCCCGGTGGCCGGCATGCCACGGCTGGCCACGGCCCACGTTCTCCCGGAAGCAAGAGGGGCCACTCTGGGGCACCTGGGCCGCAGGTGTTTGTCAGGTACCTGAGCCGAAAGTGCAGCACTCCTCTGGCACGCCCTGGACGCCCAGGGGCCAACGGGGGGACTCTGCTGGCACATGCACAGGTGCGCGGAGCCACACGTGCCTGCGAAACAGGCCTGAGCCTGCGTGGGATGCAGCCGGTGGTGCCTGCAGCAGCTTCCGCGGCACCCCAGAGGGAATCCGTCCGGGCGGTTAAGTTAGCAAGTGACCCAACCCGGGGCTCTCACCGGGTTGCGCAAGCAGTCCTGGAGGGAGACGGGTGGACCAGTGGAGCCCACGCAAGGCCTGCCCCATGGCCCAGCTCGCCGTGCTCCCGGCTGGCCTCTCTCGGCCCGGCAAGATGCAGCGCGAGGGTCTGGCTCGGCCAAGGGCGACCGGAAGAGCCGGGGAGCGTCAGGGCTGCAGGCCCACCCGGTCGGGGACTCTCCGGGAATCCCATGCAAGGTTTCCAGGAAAAGGGTCCATGCCGATCCCTTCCCGTTTCTGTTTCAAGCTGCCCACATTTCTGCTCTGAGATTTCATTTGGAGGCTTTTCACATGAGCCGCGCCAAGCTGATCGGCCCAGCCCTGCACCGCCCACGGGACCCGGGGCGCACGACGCAAGTCCTGACAAAGCTGCCGGGGAGGGAAGCGTCACGGCCCTTGCGCTGATGAACACAAAGTTAGGCCGTTCCTCCATCAGCCAGGCTGCCGCTTCAGGCCATCTGGCCCGAGACCCCTGAGCCATCGGGGAGCCCGGCACCAAGAGGAGGGCCAGGCAGGGCCAGGCTCCGAGGTGCCGGCTTTTGGCACTGTGCTGCTTCCAGATTGGGGACAAGAGTGTGCAAGGGAGCCCCAAAAGTGCCTAGCCAGGAAAAAGCAGGGCCAGACTTTCCTACAGGCCGGCAAAGGAGTCCACGCGTTGGCCACCAGGGGGGAGCCCCTCTCTTCTGTCTCCCCCACAGGATACCGGTCTCCTAGCCGGCTAGCAAAAACCCAGAACAACACACAGAACCACCTTCTATTGGGTTGGATGATGGGAATGGTAGTCCTACACATGTGGAGGCTAGGGAAGGGTGCCATAGGTGGGGTTCAAGCGTTCCTTCGGGCCTGCCAGGCCCCACCCCAGATGAACTGTGCCTACCTCATGGGGATGCAGCTACGCTCTGCGCATGCTTACAGAAACAGTGCTCTGGTATGACCTGGCCTGAGGTCCCACAAATCCTCCAGGACTGAGCCCTGCTCAGATGAGGCCCTTGCTGAGTTCACTGGCTTTGGCTCTCAGGAAATCAAGTTTTCAGACGTTTATTAAAAGGTAATAGCAGAAGGCTGAGCGCTCAGCTCCGAAGAGACATAAAGCCGCGCCAGTGGGGAGGCGAAGCATAATGTTCATGGGCCAGAGGTGCCCGGGGGAGCCAAGCGCTTCGGTTACATCTATTATGAATGCGGCCTCCTCCTCTGACATCCAGCGATCTCATTTCTTATATGGCGCATTTTGATCGCTTGTCGGAAGAAACGCAGCCGGGCGGCACGAAGTCTCCATTTCTCCGCTGGCAAACGTTTGCTCCGCTTCTCAGCTTACGCAGTGGCTCCACCATGGAGTCCTCCCTTCCCCAAGCAAAGGCCATCACAGGCGCGGGCCGGTGGGTGCCACTCTGCCCGAGGGCCCCGATCCCCGGGTCAGTGGAAACCAGCCCCAGGGCAACTGGACACAGGATGGCGGGAGACGCCTGGCTAGGAGGCCGGGGCAGCAGGAAGGCTGGCGTAGTCGGTGCTGCCCTGGGGCAAGGGGGAGGGGGAGGCGCTGCAGCCCGGCCCACCTCTGTCCCCCACGCCCCTTCCTCTGGCCCCAGCCGAGGAGGGGTCTCCTGAGCCGTGAGCCACCTCCTCCCCTCGAAAGGCTGAAATGCCCCCTGGAGACTGAACTAAGCAGGGCATGCTCCCTTCCCAGATCTCTGGCCTTCTGCCTCCGGTGCTCGCCCCCCAGAAGGGGTCCTGTCCCCACCAAAGGAAGCTTTGGAAATGGAACTCAGCCCTCCAGACAAAAGAGACCCAACACCCTGCCCAAAGGGCAACGGAATGGCACTCTGTACATGCCCCAAGATAAACTCCGTTTAGGAAGACAGTCCTCTTCCTCGTAATGCCCAACATTTTTGCTTGGTGCTTGAGAATTAAGCTGTTTCTCGGTGTGCTGTGATGCTCCCCATGCGCCAAGACTGGTAGGGCAGGCAACAGAGGAGGTCAGAGGGACCCATCAACAATGGAGGAGCTGTGGGGAAAATGCTCAAACAACGAGGAGCAATGGGGACCCCCCACAGCGACAAGGGCGGCAAGCCAAAGAAAGGGAACGCCAGAGGAGAAACCCTGAGCCAACGCTCAGCTGCCGAACTGCCTGGCCGGTGCAGGGGCTGCGGTGCGACGCTTCTGGAAGGCACCAGCTTGGGCAAGGCTGGGTTCCCCAGAATATGTGAAGTAAGCAGTGTTTCTGAGCATGCTCAGAACACCGTTTCCAACATCTGAGGCCATTCCCACGCACGCTTCTGGGAAGGCACAATGGCTTTGCAAACGGAATGCAGTGCAGGTGGGCTTTGGCTGCATTTCCTCGCTGGGGGCGAGGGCAGGCTGGGCAGACGGGGAGGCCCAGGTGAGGACGAGAGCGTCTCCTCCCGCAGGGCCTGGCTCCCCACCCACTCACGCACTCGCTCCGTGTCACTCTGCCAGGCCTTCGCCACGGCACCGGGCCAGAGGCGCCCAGAGATGAAGGCACTGGAGACTCTCCGTGAAGGTTTTCCGGGTCCGGAAACAGGACACCGCAAGAGCCGGCAGGCTGTCGGCGCAGGGAGCCGCCTTGCTTTCTCCAGGGCTCCTGTGAGCCACCACGCAGAGCCAGGTGCAGGAGGCTGGTTGGAGGCGAGGCCTCGGCTCGCCACCAAACAGTGGAACGGAGCGCACAAGACTCCACACCCGCTAATTGCGTGCCAAGCACTGGTGGTAAGGGCTGTTTTGTCGCTGGGAGCAAGAAGCGCTGGCTGCTCTGGCTCCAGAGCCGCCAGGAGAACTTGATCCGGCCCGGGATACCAGCCGCCCCCCAAGAAGCCCCGGAGCCTCTGGCCGCTCCCCACAGCAACTGAACCGTCCCGCAGCGCGTCTGAGGAGCACAAGGGGGCGCGGGAGACCGCCCGGCCCTCGTCGCGGCCAACTAGGCATTTCTTCCTGGCGGGGGAGCGACGGAGCGCAGCGAGCGAGCCAGAGGGGTCTCGCCCCGGCCCGTCCGTCCTGCCCCCAGGCGGACTGCTCGGCGTAAGAGCCCAGCCCGGGCTGCGCCGGGAGGAAAGAGGAGCCCGCGACGCCTCGCAAGCCGCCCGCCCGCCCGGCCGCTTCTGGCGTGCCCGCCAGGGGGGTCCTCGCCACACCTGCGGGCGGGCTCGCAGGTGCCCCTGTCCGGACACGGCGGCTGCGCGGAGCGGCGCCGAGGCAGAGCCACGCGGCGGCTCGCCTGGAGGCGCTTCCCGGGGCGCGGACCGCCCTGCCTTCGGCGCCGCCCGCAGCCGCGGCCACCTGCTCCGCACCCCGCGCCACCCGGCGGCGCTTCCGTTCCGTTCCGTCCCGTCCCGTCCCGGCCCGGCCCGGCCCGGCCCGGCCGAGCCTTGCCCAGCGAGCCGAGCCGAGCCGAGCCGAGCCCCGCGCCGGCGGGCGCGCCCGGGAGCAGGGCGCGGTGGCTGCTCCG
>JAIXND010000754.1:781323-828266 GCA_023646645.1 Varanus salvator macromaculatus | reverse complement strand
GCGCGGCGCCTCCGTCCCGGGACCTGCCCAGGCGCGCCCCCCACGCCGCGCCGCGCCCGCCGGAGCGCCCGCCCCCCTCGCCCTCTTCCTCTCCCGCTTCCTCTCCCCTTCCTTCGAGTCGCCAGCCCCGATCCGCGAGCAAGGGGGGCGCTGCTGCCAGATCTCCGCCGGGGAGCAGACGGGGCTGCGCGGGCGGCGTCCCAGGACTGTCCGATGCTAAGGGGCAGTCTATCTGACAGTCCTCTGGGTGGGGGGTGCAAGCGGATGTCCTGCAACAGCAGAGGGGCGGACTCAACTGCCTTCTTGGCTCCTTCCAACTCTGCTATCCTTCCGTGATACCCAAACTAGACACTGAGGACTAGAAACGAGGGAAAGCTGAGCCACTGACTTTGTGCCCTCCTTCTGGAAGGCATCAGCGAGGTGCCTGCAGCAAACACAAGTGCTGGCCAGTAGGCACTCCTTAAAGGCGGCGCGGGGGGGGGGGGTGTCCAGCCTTACCGGCTTTGCTGAACTTTGAGAATATGTCGAAGCCCCCTTTCAGGGCAGACGCCTCCCCATGGCTGTCAGCTGCCAACCCTGAGGGCCGTCCTCATACGGGTGAAGTCCTAAAACAGCCAGCACGCCTACAATCAGCCGGCATGAAGATGACAAACACCTGTAGGAACATCTGCTTGGAACATCTGGCCTAGAGAACACCGCAAAAGGAAAAGGCAGAGCACAGGTTTGTGCCAGGCAGCCGCAGGCGTGGCGGCCCAACAGCCCCTCCTGCCCTGTCCACACCGCCGGCCAGTGCGGCTGACCCTCAGGGCCCTGGTCCAGAACACCGGAGGGCATCCGCTCCAGAGACCATGCGGAGGCGCCTTCCTCAACGTGGACCCCACCTTTTGGGAGCTGCTTGCCCCTTCGTCTAACCCTGGATGAGTGAGGGGGATGCGCTCTGCATGTGTTCAGAAGCACTTTCAACTCTTCTGCCATTAGATGAAAGGTCTGATGAACCAGGATTATGGGTTTCGGTTGCTCGCTCAAGGCCTAGCCACCTGCACATCACCTGCTTTGCACCAGGGAAGGCAAGATGGGTGCTGGGATACACCTGTTGCAGGGCCACCATCCTGAGGCTTGCAGCTACCGAGCGAAGCCCAGGGGGGGGGCAGAGGCGCTCTGCACCCCTCCAGGACCCTGCGAGGGGTGCAGAGTCCTGGCTGCAGCCTCTTGGCTGCATTGCAACACGGTTCCCAAGTCTCTTAACCACCTTCCCGTGAGAAGATGGGGTTTGCGTTTCTTCCTCAGGTCTGGCACTCGCTGATTTCTCGGATTAATTTGTATCAATTTAATGCAGATTTAATCCGCTTAACATTTGACGAAAGGGGTGCATACAGGGTTAAGTAGATGCTTTGCCCTTCTGCTTTCTAGGGTGTCTCTACCTGTGCCACGACTCAGTTTTTCGGCCGCTTGGCAAACGGCCAGCAGCCTCCGGTGGCTCGGAGGAGACAATCCTGCTGAGTCGTGTAACTGAGACTCAGATGGGGCTTCAGATCTCCCAGGCCCAGCCACCCGGGGGCTGTGTGGGTGGATTGTTGGCGGAGTTGTCTCAAACCGAGCCGAGAGGATCAAGCACCTCACGTGTTAATGAGACCATCTAATCCAGGGGAGGCGTATCGCAATATTAAATAATTCATCACTCTAGATGACAAGTGCCACGAAAGGCCTCGCGCATGAAGCGAGGGGTGTCTGGACGGCCGCTGGTGCTGCGCCAGCAGAAATATTTCTCAACGGAGCTGTACTCGGGACTGTTAATCCATAGGCAAGGCCGTAATTTGGATCAGGGCTTGAGGTGCAGAACGAAATTCTTTGTAATGCAAGGCCTGACCCTGGGAAAGCGTGGAATGGTAATATAATACAGCTGAACATGTGCAGAAGGCAGGCGATTGCCACAAAGTAGCCATTCCCACCCGACTTGAAAAATAGGAACAAGACGTTTTTAGAAGCCTACACTGGGGAACATGCACACACGCGAAGCGCATCTCAAAACGCGGCGAAACTGGGGTGCTCAAGAGCCATGGACGTCCTCGCACACCTTTCCAGGGCGACTGAAAGAGTCCCGGCCCATCGCAAAATGGCCAGCCAGCACAGGGATAGTCACTCACTCGAATGGCAGGCAGCATCCGAAGTCACACAAACAGCAAAAAAGCAAGCAAGCGATTTGGGGGCCAACTGGAGCCAAGAGAACACGAAAGCAGAAATACGTTCCGGGACACAAGCCGTCCTGCTCCCGGGCAGGCAGCCCCGGTGCACTCAATGGGACTCGGTCTGAGCGGACCCACGAAGCGACCTCCTGAAGCAACTGGCCACGCAAACCGATTGATTATGGCGGCCAAGCGCCATCGGCGGCAGGCAGGGCAGGCGCCTGTCCGGAGCAGCAGCAGCCGGCGGCTGCGCCTCTACCTCGCCAGGAGCTGCTCGGCGTGCGCGGCCGCACCTGCCCGCTGGCTCGCCAGGCAAAGCCTTCACCCGACCCCGGAAGTGGAAGCCTCGAAAGGCAAACGGAAGGCGGGCGGCACGACGGGAGTGCCTCTGCCCATGGGCAGAATGCCATGCGCCTCTCTGTCCCGCAGCTCAGAGCCAGCCTCCTCGCACAGACAACCAGCCCCGCGGGCACCGAGCGGCGGCCCGGCGCGGGCAGGGCCTCGGAGCGTCTCGGCCGCGGCTCCGCTTACCGGGCGGGGCGCAAGGAGCCCGCGACCCGCCTCCGCGCGCCGCCTCCCGCCTCCGCGCTGCTCTACGTGCATGCCCCGCGGCGTTCGGGTGGGGCGGCGTCGCCGCGCGCGCCCGGAGGAATCTTGGCCCTCCGCAGCTTCCGTACCCGCGGCCGGAAGTGTTGCTATGGAATCGGGCGGCGGCCCCGGAAGTGGCGGGACCGTTAGGCGTCGCGGCGGGGCCTGCGGAGGGCGCAGGCGGCTTGTCCGCGGGATCGGCGCCTCAACCCCCGCGCGTGGGTGGGTTTTAATTTCGGGGCCTGCTGTGATCTATGCAGACGTTTGCAAATCGGGCGCCGCTCCAGCGAGCCGCGGCCGAAGGGAGACCAGGTCGCTCAGCTCGTTGTCAGTCCCGCGTAATGCCAATCAAGGGGTTCAAAAAACAAAACAAAACACGGCATTGACGTCAGCTCGCCGAACGTGACGCCATGGGCGACGTCACGGCGTTCTGTTCGCAGAGACATCCAGGCGCGTTGAACTACAACTCCCATCGCTCCGGTGGAAGCGGTGGATGGCGCTGATGGGAGCTGGAGTCCCGAGCATCTGTGCGGGCGGCAGGCCCAGCATCCGCAGCCCGCGTCCGGCGGAAGCCTCGGGCACCATCCCGGGGAGCACGCCGGCATTTGCACCCGACTTTGCTCAGAAGCCGCGGGAACCGGGCGGGCCGGCTGGCGAAGCGAGGCACAACGCCCCTTGGGTTGCGCTCGGGCCCAGCGGCCTCCCCGCCGTGGGTGCTGCGGGCTGCCGAGCGCCACCCGCATCCATTGCCCCCGGCTTTGCGCATCCCGTCCGTCGTCCTCTTCATTTGCGGCTGCTGCCTTTGCTTTGTGCTGCTCGGCTATCTCAGGCGATGCATGGCATCCGTCGCTTCCATCCGTACTTGCACGAATCATGCCTTCCCCTGCAGCAGCTCCCAAGTGATGCTCGGAGGCAGATTGAGTTGTCACAGCCGACAGCTCTAATCCGTGTGGATCCTTTCCACAGCAATCTCAGCCTGATGTGTGCTTTACAGTCAACCCAGAGTAGCGGTAAATGCTTCTCTCCTTCTGTCTAGCACCGGGGTGTCTCACTTGGTGGCAGAAGGTACCCAGATCGGTTCCAGCAGGAAAAGACCCCTCTTAGCTTGAGTTCCTGAAGAACTGTCTGCGTTTTAAATTGTAATAACTTCAAGCCTGACTTAGTCAGGCTGACCATTGAAAGGACTGAGGAGGCTTCTTCTGTCCTGCAGGAGCGAGCGGTGAAGTCCTGCGGTTCCAGCCACAATGGCATTGCCGACGGCGTCTTCCTTCTGGAGCAGCCGCAGCAGGGCCCTCGAGCAGCAGCTGGTGCGCCACCGAGAGCAGGAGGCTCGCTTCAGGAGGCAGTGGGAGCTCAACAGCCTCTACTTTAAGCAGTCCGGAGTCTACAGCTCAAAGCAGGCCCAGTGGAGCTCACGCCAGTCCTATGAACAAAGGTGAGAGGCCCTGTCCCCCTCCTTGGCTTGCTCCCTGCCTGTATCCCAGGGCTTTTGCTGCACCACTGAGCAGCTCGGCTTTTTGACTGCTCGTGCCCCTCTGTAACCCGGTGAAGCACCCCATGAACCCCACCCACAGGTCTGGATGTGCACATAGGGACAACCCTGGCTTAGCACAACATCATTCACACATCACGCTACCCCAGCGTTCAACAGCTCATGCCATGGATTAGCACCGTTTGTGAACCAGGCCCGTGAGTCTTGACAGATGCCCCATTCAGTGAAGCTGCTGGAAGAGCCATGTTCTGGGCCTTCTTCAGAGCCAACCTGAGAGTACCAAGGACAGGGCTGGGCGCTCTGTCCGTCTTGGGAAAGAGAGGGCCGGGGTGTCTTTAGAAACTTCACCTGAAGAGAAGGTCGCCACCTGCCTTCGGTAGGATGCAGACTCCCTCTCTGCTCTTTCCCGTCTGCTAGCATGAATGCTTATCACCGCGAGAAACTCAAGGAAGAGAAGCGCATCAGCCTGGAGCGGAGGCGCAGGCAGCTCCAGGCCCTGCTCTTCGAGGAGCGTGAGATGCTGGCGACGGAGCTGCAGGCGCTGCGGCTGAGCGAGGACACGGACCTGAGCAAGATGCGGCAGAAGACGGAAGACCTGAAGTCAGCCAGGGAGGAGCAGCGAAAGCAGGTCTCTCTCGCGGGCAGCCGTTCCTCCTTCGCCCACACGGAGGGGAGAGCTACGTCCCCTGCTGGGTCTGAAACTTCGGCCGAGAGGCGGGGCAAGCCGGAGCAGCCGTGGGGCAGGTGCCCTCAGTGCTGCCGCCTCGGCCCTCCCCGCTCATCTCGCTCGCCAGTCGCGCTACGTTCCCGGGGGGCCTGGGCACGTGGCCTCAGGTGCCGCTGAGAGCAAGAGCCCTTTCAGGAAGGTTGCCCGTCTCTGCTTGGCTAACAGATCGCCGAAGACCGTCTGTACGAATGCTGGAAGAAGAACAGTGCGAAGCTCCGGGAGGTGAGACATGGACAGATGCAACCACGGGGGCTTTTCTCTCCGGGAGTGGGTGTCGGAACCCTGGCTTCTGTGGCAGCTGGACCCTGTTGCACGCCACCCCTTGTCACTGTGGGCTCTCTCTGTGCCTGCTTTTTAAAGGGAGGCCACCCGGCAGTCCACGGTGGGCCTCGTCAGGGAGCTGGGGCAGGTGAGGCCACCTCCTGGACACACAGCAGCCTGCGTGGGCCTTTCCCCCAGCTCAGACCCCGGCCCAGGATGGCACCAGGTTCGGGTTGGGCCTCTCCCTCTGAGCAAACTGGCCATCTCCAGGGGAGGGCAGGGCAGCACCCGCAGGCCCCTGAGCCCGCCTCCTGTGACCCTCTCCCCAGGTCGAGTCTGAGCTGCACAAGCAGCACGTGGTGGAGGCCTGGGGAGCTCAGCTGAGCCAAAAGCAGCAGGTAGGCCGGCCTTCCCTGGCCCACTCTGAATCGCCCCCCCCCCCAGTCTGGCATGCCTTTTTGGCATCGAGGGGCAAAGGGGCCATCGCAGTGGCTGCAGGGAGGGTGACGCTCCTGCCCGGTCTCCACCCAGCGAGAAGCAGCCAAGCGGGAAGAGAAGATCCGCACGGAGAACGAATACGAGGCAGCCCGCAGGGAAGCCCTGGAGAGGCTGAAAGAGCAGGAGGAGAGGCGGAGGCAGGACAAGCAGCGGCAGGCAGCGCTCCTGCGGCAGCAGGTGGAGGAGCTGCAGCTGCGCGAGGCAGAGGTAGGTGCTGCGGCTCCTGGGTGGGACAGGCCCCCCTTGGCCCCGCTCTGCACGGGTGCCGACTGACAGAAGCGTGGTGCAGGTGGTCCCGAGCACTGTCGCCTTCGCTCTTCTGCTTCTTCTGGGGCAGCTCCCGGGATGGGGAAGGCCCTTGAAGATGCAGGAGAAAGACGCCGCTCCCGGCTTGCCACAGATCTGGTGGGGCAGAAGGGCAGTCCGTGAGCGCTGGGGGGGGGGGGGGCTCAGCTGCAGGCCCATGGCTTGGGCCGCCCTTTTCCAAGCAACCCTTGGGAGCCAGCAGGTGCAAGTGCTGAGCAGTCCCTGCCCTGTTTGGGATGAGTGCTCCCCCCCGGCACTTCTGGGGCAGCTCTGCCGTCTCCCTTCTGGAATGGTCCCCTCCCTGATGGAAGCTGATGGATTCTGGCCCCCCTTTGTCCCAGGCTGCAAAACTGAAGAAAGAGGAGGAGAACCTGCTGAGGCAGCACTGGGAGTTGGAAGCCCTGGAGGGGGAGCGCAGGCGCCAGGAGCAGAACAGGAAGAAGATCGAGCTCGGGTAGGGGGGGCGGGGGGCTCTGTGCGGGGTGGCTGCGGCCTCCATGCGGAGAGGGGCTGGGCGCAGACGCCTACCGGGGCTGTCAGCAGTTTTGAGCTGATGTGTTGTCCCGGGAAGCCCCGGCTTTGTCCCGCCCGGATCACCGCACCGCTGCCGTGGATGTGAGGCACTCTGTGCATGTGCAGGCACACTCCCCCGCCCAGAGCTCTACACTTGCACACTTCGATGGGGCCCTGGCAAAAGCCCAGGCCTTGCGTGGTGTCTGGACGGCGCATCCTGCACCTGCCTGCGAATGACCGCAGGGCTTCTGCTCCGCCTCGCTTTGCAGGCGCTTTCTGAAGCAGCAGTGGCATGCCCAGCTGAAGAGGCGGGCTCAGCAGATCCAGGAGGACCTGGTAAGCCGCTCGCAACGGGAGCGGGGTGGGCCTGTGCCAGGGACACCTTCGGCACATCTCCACTGCGCTGGCGGGGCCGCACCACTGCAGGCAACCCCGCCACCGCCCCGACGGCCCCGCTGCGTGGCCCAGGCAGCCTGGCAACGTGGGGCTGCCAGCCCTGCCGCTCTTCCAGCTGCCTCAGGCAGGGGCTCCAGCTCGGGGCAGAGGGGAAGGCCCTCCGCGGCCGGGCTCGGGGGCCAGCAGTTGGCCCGGAGTGAAGGGAGCAGCCTCTGTCCCCCTCCCAGGAGAAGGACAGGCAGATCCTCCAGGCCTTGGCCGAGGAGGAGGACGAGGACCAGCGCCTGCAGTCCGCCCGGCGAGAGCAAGCCGTGGCCGCCGTGGCCTGGATGAAGGAGGTCATCGAGGAGCAGCTGCGGCTGGAGAGGGAGCGGGAGGCCAAGCTGGAGACCGTCTTCAGGTGCGGGCGGTGGCGGCCCCTCCGCGGCTGTGGCTGGAGGAACGTGGCGGCCCCCTGGCCTGCTGCGGGGGTGGGGGCCTCTCCGGCGACTTGCACCCGTCCTTGCTGCCCCATTCCGGCTCGCCTGCCTGCAGGAGCAGCCGCCATTCCCCGCCGCTCTCTCTTTGCCCCGCAGGGAGGAAGCCAAGCAGGTGTGGGAGAGGCACGAGCAGGAGTGGGCGCGCGAGCAGAAGGCCCGGGACAGACTCATGGCAGAGGTGCGTGAGCTCTCCTCAGCATGCGGCGGGGGAAGCTGCCCCCAGGCCTCTCCCTCGTTACTCTTCCCTGCCCTCCTCCGGCCTCAAGCAGGTCCTGGCGGAGAGAGCGCAGCAGATCCAGGAGAAGATGCAGCTGAACCGCCGGGAGCAGGAGGAGTCAGTGCAGCATCGCGAGCAGCTGATCCAGGAGCTGGAAGAAGCCAAGCGGCTGGTGCGGCTTGAGAAGGAAGAGGAGACTGTGCTGAAAACGGCGCGCAGGCAGGAACTGGAGGCTCAGGTGGGGCACCCGGCCCAGCAGCCCCTGCCCTGCCCCCCCCCGGCCCTCAGAGTGTGAGCGGCGGGAGGCCTCAGCCCTCTGCCGGGCGACGTCTCTGCCGACCACGTGGCTCGTGAGAGGCGCTGTGCCGGTGCTGCCCCGAGGCCTGACATCTTCCTTGCACGGGCCCGCAGCTCACGGAGCGCCAGCTGCAGGAGCAGGAGGAGCGCCAGCGCCAGCGCCAGGAGGAGGCTGAGGCCCGGCTGGAGGAGCAGCGCCACGAGACCCTGGAGCAGCTGGAGGCCAGGCGCATGGCGGAGCACGGCTATCGCAGCAAGGTGAGCCGCTGGGCCTTCCGGCTGTCGCACTCTCAGCCTGCCCGACGGGGGGCGGGACGACGACTGGCCCAGTACGCTGCCCCATCCATCCGGCGTGCAATCCACTCCTGCAGGCTTCCAGCCCGCAGGGCACTTGTTCCCAAAGAGCTTGCTTGCGCGCCCCAGGGGTGGCTGCCGCCCCGCGCCTGCCCTCTTGGTCCACGGCTGATGCAGAGCGGTGGCTGGAGCAGCCCTGTGACACCGACAGCCCTCCTCACGCCTGGGGCACTCAGTGGACGGAGCACCTCCCCTCTGCTCTCTTCCAGCGCCACGGCTGCCCCAAGACGGCCTGGGCTTAAAGGTCGCGGCAGCAGTGGAGCCTGCCCAGTGTCCGGCTGGCGACTTCCCGATGTCCTTGTGGCAGTGGTTTGCGAGGTGTGTCCTGCGGGGCCGCGGGGAGCGGGTGCAGAAGTTGGAAGCAAGCCGAGGCCGTGCCGGGGGCGCGAGCTGCGTGATGGGTGCGCGACCCTTTCTTCTGCCGGACGCCGATTCCTCCCGGCCTGCCCCAAGTGCTGTGCTGGGGACTGCACCGAGGGACGGGCGGCGGCTGACCGCCGGCCAGCCCCATCTGCACCTTCCGGCCTCCGGCGGGGACCAGCGCGCGCCTGCGAGGGCCTTGCGGGCTCGCCCTCCGGCGGGGACGCGCGAGGGGTCAATAAAGCTTTGTTTGGCACTTCCCGTGCATTTCCCCGCAGCAGGAACAGGCGCTGCCTGGCCCGTTCTCACCCGAGCTGGGGTGGGGCAGAAAAGCGCCGCGCTGGTGTGGGCACAGCTTCGCCCTGGCTGCGCTTTCCTCGCGGTGCAGGCAGCAGTGGCGAGCCGCTGCTGGGAGCGGCCAGTGGCCCGAGCCCGGCAGTTCTCTCTCGCCAGATGCAGCCAGGCCATCGTCCTTCCTCGCAGCAGGTCCCGGCGGGAGGGCGCTGGTCAGAGCGGCTTGGCCGAAGGCTGCTAAATGCATTCTTCAGCATATGCTGGCCGAGGATGATGGGAGCCGCTGCGCAAGACAGCACTCGTGCGCCGCAGTGCCCTTGCAGTACCTGGCCAGCTCTGAGCATGTCCCTGCTGAGGCAGCAGGCGGGGTCTGGGTCCCCGGAACCGGCAGATGGGCTCAGGCGGTGCCCCCAACAGTCCGGAGGTGGCCTGGCTCCCCCTCGTGGCACCGGTGGGGGGCAAGCGGCCGCTGTGCTCCTGCGCGAGGCGTCCCCACACTCCACTCCCTCCAGCCGCGTTGGCACAAGCCCTCCAGGCGAGCAGGCCCGGCCGGCCACCACAGGACGCGGCCTCAGCCCACACCGCAGGGGAGCAGCAGCCTGGGAGCGTTTCGGGAGGGCAGCCGGCCTGCGCCGGTCGCAGCAGGGAAGAGACACGCCATGAAAGAAGGCAAGAGGAACGCTCTACCTATTTGTTTTAACCCAAAAATAGTACAATGCTTTTAAAAAAGGCAGTTAATTACAATGTAACATCAGCATCCAACAATATTATGGCACTTGATTTTAATATATAAATACCAACAGGGTAAATCACACACGCCCCTCCCTCCCTCCCGCCGCCCCTCCCGGTTCGACTTGGGCGGATTCTTCCAGAAACGCGAGCCCCCGCCCAGCAGACCTGGAGCCACGGAGTGGCCGGCTTGTTTCCCGGGAGGGGGGCTGAGGGCGCGGCCATGGGGCCGATCGTGTCTCTCGCCAAGGGGGTGCAAGAACAGGTTGGAAAACGCGGGCAGCCTTCCTCCCCCTCGGGACCAGCCACCCCCTCACTCCCCCCCGCACAACACCCCCCCGGCCCCCTCAGCCACAGCCACCATGGGGGGGCAGGCTCTGCGGGGGCCTGGACTGGGCTCTGTGACCGACTGCACTGCGAGGGTCGGGGCTGCCTGAGGACCACGGAGACGGCCGGGTGCCCAGGGCTGACGCTTGGGGTTCCTCGCTCAGCGCAAGGCCGGCTCCAGCCAGCCCTGTGGGGGACCCGGGCCGTCCCCTCATCCGCCCCCCCACCTGTGGGCGGCAGCAGGGCCGCCTTTCCCTGCACACCGGCAAACGCTGGATCTTGTGCTTCTCTGAAGGAATTGGCTATGCTGGAAAGGGCTGTGGGACTCAAACGTCCAGCATTCCCACCCAGCGTGGGCAAGCGGAATGATGTGAGTTGTAGTCAAGCACACCCGGAGCAGGGAGGGGAGGCCGAATGAGACGCGCGCCTTCCCCAAGCGAGCCGAGCCGCGACTAAGGCTCCCTCGGCTTGACGCGGCGCGTGGGTCAGGACGCAGCGCTGCAGCGTGGGGGGACGCCAGCTGAACCGGCCTGGTGCGCCCCTCGTTTGAGGCGCTGCCGCCTACGGACAGCCACCCTGGCCACTGCTGACACTGACCGCCACGCTCCCTCCAGGAGACACGCCGGTCCTCTGCTAGCCGTCATCCCTCCGCAAAATCCACCCACGCACCGACTCGGCATCCCGATGCTTCTCGCAGGGCGCAGCAAGGGGCCTGTGCCAGGAAGAGTGCCAGCCGCTCCGCCCCTTTGGGCGCCTTTCGCTCGACTTCCTGGCCACTGGTCCCTGGCAGCTGCGCACACACCTGACCTGGTGCTTCTCTCCCCCTCCGTCTGCTCAAACACACGAGGAAACTGACTGAAGAAAACGACACGGACAGCCAGAAGAGCACACGTCAGAGAAAATAACTACAAAATTTGCCCAATTTTTTGGGGGGGGGAGGAATGGGGAGAGCAAACCAGTGGTGGCCATTCCAACGTGAGGCTTGGACACGTGGAGTAGTGGCCACCGGCACTTGTAAGGCTGAAATCGCAAAGAGCAGCGAGGGTTTCTGCTGCTTCTGCCAAGCGGCGCGTTAACCAGTCCCTGCAGCCATGTGCAAAGCGCTCCGCTGGGGGCACAAGGAGTCCCTGTGGATCAAACAACCCCTAGAACCACTGGCCACTCTGCGGGAAGCCGTCTCGGCTTGGATGATCCAACCACCTGACACCGGGCTCATCATCCACAGTGGGCTGTTGAGCTGTGAACTCGGGGCCGTTTGTGGTCAATAACCCATCTAAGCAATGGGTTAATAGCCCATCGAGCGACCCATGATTAAGTGGCAACCAGCAGAGACCTGCACCTTCCCTCGCCCCCTCCTTCGCGGGCCGCTCGCTTCTGCGCCTTCCCGCAACGTCGGACTGACCTCACTCGAGCCCCTGCCTTCCAGAGGTGTTGACCCGCAAAAGCATCCCAGCCGGCCCGGCGCTCCAGCTCGACGCTTCCCGCATCCAAGCGTCGGCACTGTGCCAGCGAGTCCCCCGCCTGGGCAGGAGGGTGGCGCGGACGGCACAGTATTTTCTGCGCTGGGCAGGAGGCAAAGCTCAGCAGCATGTGCCAGATCAACAGCCTTTTCCGACAAATCCAGAAAATCCGCCTCCCACGGGGGCCTAAGGAGCACAGTGGGCCAGCTGAAGACGAGGAGAGGGGCACGGCCGTCCCTGTTGCTCCTGCCCCCCACCCCCCGTGGCCGAGCGGAGGAGGGAGGGGCTCCGGAAGCCGCAGAGACGAGGGCCCGGCCGGGTGGGGCCACGGCACGGCTCGGCGGCACGCGCCACTTGGTGGTCCGAGCGTGTCCCTGGGTTGCGCAGCAGGGCTCGCGGAGGGGCCTGGACGGCGGCATGTGCATCGGCACCCGCAGCTGCTGCGGGGAGAGCAGGATCCGCACCCCGCCCTGCCCAGCAAGGGGGACGCCTTGAGAGCGGGCGGGCTCAGGCCGGCCCTCGACACACGGGCACTCTGCTCGGGCTTCACAGAATAAGGCAGTGGGCTACAGGAAACCGGGGGAGAGGCTCTTTAGAAAAAAACATGCAAGGAAATTTAATACTGAGGTTCCTTAAAAAATAATAATAAAGGTAATGCTCCACCGTAAATACTCCTGTAAAAAACGCACACAAACACGAGCCGCCCGTGGTGGGGCCCCGGTGGAGGCGCTCGGCTGGCCGGCCGGCCGGCCTCAGTTGGTGTTCTCCTTGGTGGTGACGGTGACGAGCTGCTTGGCGGCCTTGGCGATGTCGTAGGCGCACTGGATGACCTGCTGGGTGACCAGCTGGACGTCGGCGGTGGGGCAGGAGTCCGGGGCGAGCGCCTTGGCGCACTCGGAGTGCAGGCGGAAGGCACTCGCGGTCAGCAGCCGCAGGGAGGCGCGCACCAGCTCCGAGCGGGGCTTCTGGGGAAAGAGCGGGGCGGTGATTGGCGGGCCCCTCGCCCGCTCTCTGGAGTAAGGTGGGCTGTGCTGGTGTGCGCGCCGCCCGCTTCTATCCTGGCCGACTTGCATTCCAGGGGCTCTGCGGTTCAGCCTAAATGGGCAACATGGCGGAAGGGAGCGCCGGCCACATCCAGGGAGCCAACTGGGCTGCGGGGCCCCGCCGAGGGCTCACGTGGCAGCCAAGCCCTGGGGGCCACCCAGGGACGCAGCAGAGACTGCGCGGCTTTCGGCATTGTGTCGGGCCCTGAATGTTGGGCGGGGGACACCGCTGCATCCCAGCGGATTAATTAAGGGGCTTCCCCAAGGTGGTGCCTCCAGGTGCTCCAAACAGCTTTTCCGAGGCGTATTCCTGTGCGTCGGCCAGCTGGCCAGCCAGGCTGGCAATGTTAGGAATGTTAGTCCACAGCGCCCATCAGCCCCACCAGCCGGCAGAACGGCCGGGGGCTGCACCGCTCGCCAGCACCACTCACCTTCGGGAAGAGGGCGGCCATCTCCGTCACTGCCACGTGGATCCTCTCGGAGCAGGGCACATAGCTGCAAGGGGAGGCGGCGGTCAGGGCGCCCGGCGGCGGCAAAGCACCCCCCATCCCTTCCCAGCACCACAAAATGTGCCGTTAGTCACTCTGCAGGCACACTGGTTAATGCAGGGGCGTCCGCGCGGCAGTCTGCCGTCTCGGGCCAGCCACACGCCTGCTCACGGGGAGCGCGGCCAGGAGGCCGGGTGCCGCAGAAGGCGAAGGGGCAGGCAAGCAAGTGGACGGCTCCTCGGGGGCTCGTGTGGCTGGCGAGACGCGTGGCGCCACAGCGTTTGACAAGCGCAGCCGCCCGCAAGCCCAGAACCCACGCTCGGGTTTTACGCCCGCAAGGAATGCAGAACGGCCATTATGGGGACTGGCTCCGCCGGTTGAGGGCTGCCACGGCGATCCGCCAGCGTTCAGAGCCGCACAGGGTGGGGCCAACGCAGGTGTGCGCCACCGACCCCAGGGCTGGCCAGGTGAGGGGTGCGAGTATAAAAAATGCTCGTGGCACATGTATAGCTTTGTGCGAGCCAGAGCACCGAGAGGACTTTTCCTTTCCGAGCGAGTCTGTGAAGGTCAGCAATGCCGAGCTGCTGGGCTGGGGGACAGAGGCCCCAGCGCCGCTCCCCGCAGTCCATGTTATTCCCCGGAGCCGAAACCGGCGAGCAGCTTGGCAAGGGCACGGGGGCAATTCTGCAAGGCAAAAGCCCTGTGGGGGGAGGGCAGCAGCGTGGAGCCAGGCCTGCAGTCCCGTCAGGCAGAGCCTCTCGGCAAGTCAGCCTTGTCTGGTATTTCCGCCCCCTGCGGCGCCATTCTTGGGGCGGGGCGGGGGGTGGTAAAAGGAAGCAGTGTGGTTCGTATTTGCAGGGAGCCGACCAAGCGGGGAGGCGGAACATCACCTGCAAGACTTGGGGTCCGGGTTTGGCCTTTCTGGGACTGCCGATTTAACGCACGGCCCAAGCAGCCCTTCTATCATCAATCACATCGCTCAATTAGTCAGTCTTTCTGAAAGATGCTACACAGCAGAGGATGCAGCTCGCTTGGCCAAAGGGGTGGGGGTCCTCCTTTTATACGCCACCCCCAGGCCGCTCTCACACGTGTCCCGCCACAGGTGTGCTTCCTGCACTTCTTCCCACCCACAGCGCTCAGGTGCACAGGTCTCGTACCTGCCCACGGAGAACATCTGGTGCACCTGAAGTGGCTGGGAGACCACCGAAGCTTGTGCCGTGCCAACTTTGCTCGCTTTTAAGCTGCCACGGGTCTCCACTCGGTCACTTCTGTGGCGCTTTCAAGCCTCGCCAAGCACACCAGTCTCTGCCTTTGCAAGGCAATCGGGCACAGGGGGTTTCTGTCTGGTTCTGGAGTGGGGGAACCGAGCGCTCGATGGGACGGGGGGGGTGGCAGGACAGAGGGGCATTCTGGGGCGTCGCTCCCAGCAGTGAAGAGGGAGGAGCAGCACTGGGCGGCAGGAGGGAACGCACGGCTGTCCCGCAGAGGCGCTCCAGAACCTCTCGGGAGGCGCACGGTCCCCATCCGTGGCTTTTTCTTGCATCCGAAAAGGTGCTGAGGGGCACGATGCCGGAGCAAGCGGGGACCTGGGGCCGGCCCCCTTAGCGCCTTGCCCGCCGCAGCCCCCCGGCAGGACCCCGAGCAGGCCAGCCTCTGGGCAGCTCCAAAGAGAGAGGCTTCCCCTCCTGCCCGCCCGGCCCCCCCACCCCTTGCCAAGCTCAGGACGCAGGCGGTTCGAGGATGCGGGGGCTGCCACAGCACTGAACTCACACAGGGCAGACGCACGCGGGACGCATGCAAGCGGGCCGTGGACGATTATGCAGGAAAGGGGCTGGAGGCGGGGCTGAGCAGCGGCGGCCACACCGTGGGACCCGCCAGAGGGCTGACCGGCAGCTCCCTGGGCTCCCACCGCGGAGGCGCAGGCCGGCTCAAAGGCCAAGCAGCGGCGCTGCCACGCAGGACCACGTCCCCTCGAGCTCCCCGGAGAGGAGGGTGCTGGGAAGGAGAGCCAAGGACAGCGGTGGGGTCCAGGGGTGACCGGCCACAGCCCAGAAGGGACTGGCTCTGGGGCTCCGAGCACTCCTGCGTGCCCCCGAGGTGCCTGGGCAGAGGGGCCTGCTGCAAGCCCCTTCCCACTCCGGGGTCCCTGGGCATGTCGGGCCCACGGGGCCTCCCGGGTCCCTCCGGAGTGGGGGGCTTGGCCTCCGGACCCTCCCCCTGCCAGAAGGCCTGCTGTTCTCGCCACTCTCCCGACTGAGCTCGTCGTGGGGACGTGAGTGGGGCAGTTAAAGGGCTGCCCTGTCTCAGGCAGCCCCACCGGGGTGGAGGGGGGGCCACACCGCCAAGCGCTGGGTCCCAGCTGGCTGTCCCGGCACGCCATGGGCCTGCCAGGCTTTGAGGCAGGCCCCTTCCAGGCTCCAAGTCGTTTGCGCCGGAGGGAAAGGCCCCAGAGAGAACCTCGGGATTGGCGAGAAGAGGGCGCCGAGACACCCCGGCCTCGCTCTGCGTGCTGCAGGGGAGCCCGCCCCCTCCTGCCTGCTGGACCACGCTGCCTGGCGCAAGGAGGGGCTGGGCCTGCCCTGGACACGGCTCGGCTGCCCACACACCCCAGCCCAGCCCCTCGGCCAGCCAGTGGGGGCCCAGGCCGGGCTCCCCACAGCCCTTCTTGCATAACCGCCCACTGCTCCGTGCTGGGTGCGGGGGGGGGGGGGTGCTGGCGGAGAGAAAGAGGAGGCACTGTGCCTGGGAGGCAGGGGCAGAGGCCGGAGTACCAGGCGGCGGGGTCTGGCTGCTGCAGGGTCAGAGGCCGCAGGGATGCCCGCTCGGCCCACGGAACCAGGCTGCTGAAGCAGCCCAGGCTGTGCCTGAGCTTGGGCCCGCCAGCCCGCCCAGCCGGCCTGCTGGCCCGGAGGAGAACGAGAGAGAGAGAGAGAGAGAGAGAGAGAGAGAAAGGAAATAAAGGGAGAGGTCAGCTGGGGGGCCCCGCTGTCTGAGACCCCTGGCCAGGCGTGGTGTGGTGTGGCGTGGGGGGGCAGTGGCCCGGCTGGAAAGGGAGTGCAGCGGGGGCTGCCGGCCCTCTGGCCCCACCACGTGCGCTGGGTGCACGTTTCCCCCAACAAGCGTGGCCTGCGCCTGGATCCTGCCGCTCTGCTCAGGAGGCCACATGGGAGCGGCTGCAGCAGGGCCACAACCAGCACTGTGTGCCCATGTGGGCAGGCCTGTGGTAGGCAAGCCCCTGCCCGCCCCACTGTGCAAGGGTGGCACGGACCCCCGCCTGGCAGGGAGCCTGCAGGGTGGGGGGTAGCTGCCAGCGGAGGCTGCCGTTTCGGCCGGGTGGGAAAGAGCAAGCTCCGACGCACACCGTTTGAGAACGGCTCTTGCCTGCAAAGCCTTCTGGCACTTGGGGGGCAGATCCGCCCCCGCCCAGCGTGGGGGGGCACTTGTGCTCAGGCGAGCCGGCCGGATCCTCTCCCCAGCGGCTCACCTGTCGTGCTTGTTCTCCTGGGCCGCCCGCAGCAGCTCCTGGATGTTCTTCGTGATCTGCTCCGTCTTCCGGATGACGTCCTCCGTGCTGGGGAGGCTGCTGCTGGAGATGGCTTCGGGGTCCTTGCCCTCCGAGAGGTGCCCTTCCCCATGCCGGAAGGCGGTCCGCTGCCGGACCTTCCTGCTGAGCCTGCCGACACACGTGGACGGGGCCCCGTCAAGCTCCCCGCTCACCCAAGCGCCCGCAGCAAGTCCACATTTCTGATGGCTGAGCGGACGGGCGCACCTGGGCAACGGACACGGCTGCGCAACCTCGGAGGTGTGGTGCCGGCTCAGGCCAAGGACCCACTTTGCCTCGCGTCCTGCTCCCCCCATGGCCAGCCAGGCGCCCCCGGAAGCCGTGCTCAAGCAGGGCCCAAGCGCGGCAGCTCCCTCCGGCCCGTCTTCCCCAGCAACTTGCCGGCTGCGAGCACCCCAAGATCCATTCTCCATTTCTTCTGGCTAGATGGGGATGGGTGCCCCCCAGGACAGGGGCCACAGAGCCCCTCCAGGAAGCCTCGGCAGAGGTTCTGGCCCGTGCTCTCCTGCATTCACTTTGTGAAAATGCAGCTGGGCTTAATTGTGCGAGCCGCCTAAAGGGAGCCGCTCTGAGGCTCCCACTTGGGGCGCCTGGTAGCCTGTGCAGGCTGGGGAGGGCCGGAGCCGTGCCACGCTCAGCCTGGAGCAGCATCAGCATACAAACACTGGATGCCGCGTCCACAAATCAGACGTGGCGGGCGCATGCAGAGAGAACGGCGGCCACGGGGTTCTGGGTCACGCGAAGGGCCATCTCTGCCAGCAGTGCGCGGCCTCCATGGCATACACACGCCCTGCCCACGCCATGGCCCTCCCCACAGCTTGGGTGCCCGGCACATTCACCAGTCAAAGCATGGAACCTGCAGGCCCTCGAGCCACACCTGGGGACCGTGCGCACCGAGCAGAGCGTGCCTGCAAGGCCCCTTCCATGCTGCCAGCGTGCGCACGTCCTCCCGTGTGCCGACGCGCGGGAGAGCGCCTTTGAGTGGTGCCTACCCCGTCTCGTCCAGCTCCAGGGCGGGGACAGCGTTGTCGTAGTCGCCCTCCGGCAGGCTGCTCTGCTTTTCCAGTTTTGAGGCCTGGAGGAAGGAGAAACCGAGGGGTGAGGGGAGGGGGTGCCTGGAACCCGGAGGAGCGCCGGGCCAGCCTGGGCTGCTCTGCCCGACTGGCCCGAGCCCGGGCTCATCGCCCGCTGGCCGCTGGGTCATTCCAGGGGACGGGCCGGCCTGCTGCCCCAGCCGCCCGCCCTTCCTCCCAGCCAGTTTCAGCCCCTCCCAAAGGCCCTCCGGCGTGCGCAGCGGGCAGGGAAAGACGCAAACACTGCACAGGAGTGCGCGACGTAGCCAGAGATACATGCCGCAAAGTATCTGATCAGGAGCATTACGCATCAGTCCAGAAGGAAGCGTCAACGCAGCTCCGCGAGGGATACCGAGGCACGGCTGTCCACTCTGATTTCGCCAGGGAGGTGCCGTGAGGTACAGGTTCCCGCTGGCAAGGGGGGCCAGCTGCCTCTGCTAGGGTCCCACAGTGCCCCCCACCCCCGGGCTTCCTCCCCTTCTCTGTCACCCGTGGGCTTCCGGGGACGGAGCACTGTCCGCCTTCCGGGCCAGGCGCGGGTCCCCATCACCAGCACAGGGCCATCTGCGGGTGGCAGCCCCGGAGCGAGCCGTGGGCCATGCAGGGGCAGGCCCCAAGATGGCTGCCGCAGACAGTGGTTGCCCTGGGATGGGAGCACATGGGGTTCGCCACTTCCTCAACATCGCGCCCTCGCTGACACCGACCGAGCCCTCCGGCACCTGTTGCCACATGCTCCAACACCCTTCCCCTACGCGGGCCACCACTCCCAGAATCCCCCAGGCCAGAGAGCACACCTCGCACACGCGGACAGTTTAATGGCAGGCAGGAGTGAAGGAAGCAGGCAAGCGGAGGCCAGCAGCCGTGCGCCACGGCCAGGCGGGCGTGTTGAGCCAAGCCCGGCACAGTGGGGCCATCTGAAGCCGCTGCGGGGGGGGGCAAGCGGGGGCAAGCGACGGGAGAGGCGGCAGGGCGGGCGGGCGCGATACTTACATGGGGAGGGAACGGCTGGAGCCGCGATGTGATGCGCTCCTCGGGGTAGGAGACCTCAGCTAAGGGCAGGTAGGGCTTCGGGGCCGATCCTGTCTCATACATCGACATCGGCCGGCTGCTCCGTGCCGAGGGCCGCCGCATTAGGGAGGTGTGGCCGCCGGCATCGGCGTATTCCGAGCCGGACGGCGTCTGGTAGGCGCTGGTGGAGGCCTGCCGCCGAAGGCTCGTGTTTTCGCTCTGCAGCGTCTGAAGCTGGAACGACACGGTTCAGAGCAGGCTTGCAAGCGCCATGAGCAGACCAGGGACTGGGAGGCCCGGGAGTCAGAGAGCCCCTAGCCGGGATCTGGGGTCCTCTCTGCGTTGTGGGAGAGCACCGGAACGGATCGGATTCTTCGGAGCTAGGTTTGAAGTGGCCGAAGCAGGATGGGGCCGGGCCGGGCAGGGCAGCTGCTCAGGCCACGCTCCTTGGGGGCGGCAGCCCACGCCCCGTGACCCACGGGAGGCTCAGCCGGCAGGGGGCGGCCACGTCACGCCCACGGCCCAGCGGCGAGCGGCGCACCGAGCGACGCGAAGCAAGCGGCAGAGCCGGCAGAGCGAGCACAGCTGCGGGGCTCAGAGAGGGCCTCGCTCGCGTGTCCTCAAGCAGGCGAAGGGTGCCATTCGCCAGGAGCAGCGGCGGCAGCAGCAGAACGCTTCAAGCTTGCACCCGTGGCCTGAGGTTTCCCCTCACTTTGCTCATTTCTAAGGAACGAAGCCGCCCTCGCAGCTGCTACAGACGCTGTGGACAAGGAGCTGCCGAGCACGGGGGGTTCGCGCCTCTTGGCTGGCTTGGAGAGGCTGTCTCCGGGTCTTGGCGCATCCCGGCTCCTTCGGGCACCAGGCTGTGGCGAGCCGAGGGACTGCTTCCTGCCTGGCAACTCCCCACACCAACACACCTGCTCCCACCTGCTCTGCTAGCGCGTCTGAGGCCCTGGCGAACGGGCGAGGGGGCCCTCGCAGGGGTCCTTTCGTGGGACTTGGGGGAAGACCAGGAGTGGGGGGGGCAGCACGGAGCAGCAGACTGGGAAAGGCGTGGGGCAGGCCAGCGCGTCTACAGAAGCCACCCCGGCACCAGGCAAATGCCCGCCATCTGTCGGTGGTGACCCAGTGCAAGAGAGCTGCTCGCCTCAGACCGGGAGGGCAACTCGAGGCTCCAAACCCGAACCGCTCACCCTGGGAGGGGCCAGCCCATGTCCCTGCGGCACCGACTTTTCTCAGAGGGGTAGCTGAGGCCAGGGAAGCCCCGAGGGAGCCAGGGGCCATGCGAGCAGGAGAGCGAGGGGCAGACGGGGCTGACCCACAGGGACTCTGCCAGGCATAATCTCTCCTGCCACCTGGGGCTCTTCCACAGCCCCTTCTCGCCTGGGAACCTCGCACTGGGCTGGGCTCCCGCCTGATCCACTCCTGCTGGGGTCCAGAGTCCCGGAGCAACCCCCGGCAGACACAACCGCCACCAGCTGCTCCTCCACACCGGCCGGGATTGTGACCCCCATCCCCCGCCAAGCGTTCCTGCAGTACGTCATGCACGGGGGCTTTGGGAGGGAGGTGGGCCGAGCGGGGCGCTCTCCTGGGCTACCTTCTTTTGCATGGTCCGCAGCTCATCGCTCAAGTTGACGTTCACCTTCATCAACTGCTGGATTTTCGCTTCCGAAGCCACGAGAGCGTTTTTAACCTGCAGGTACTCCTGGGCAGTGATGGGCCCGTCGGACAAGTCTGAATCCAGGCTCTGCAAGCGGACGAGAGACCCCCCCCCGGCAGTCGCACACACGCCTCTGCTGTACAGGCACGGCAGATGGCGGCGTGGTCGCATGTCTCCTCATGAGACCGCTGGTAAATGCAGCCCTGATGCACGGCTCGCTTTGGAAAAGCCAGGCGATTCATGGAAGGGCTGGCCAAACGCAGCACTTGCGAAAAGCACGCCACGTTCACACGCCCCGGTGGGCCACCTTGCAAACAAGCCGCGTGCCACGGGTGGCCTTTTCTGGACAGAGCAGCTGGCCCACTGCAGCCTGCTCCCACTCCCTCCTCCGTCTTCTGACTCGTATCCCAGAGTCCTTCCTGGCAGCCCTTGGAAGTCTGAAAGGGGGAGACGTCGGCTCTCCCAGCCCCACTTTCTGCAGCTCCCTTTGCGAGCGGTTACTGAGGTTGCCCCAAACGCTCGCTTGGCTACTGAGCCCCCATCTCTGCCCCAGTTCCAGCGCCATCCACGCCTCTGCCTTTCAGTTCTGCAACCATTTCTGAAGCCTGCTGCCCACAAGGGTTTTAAATAAACAGGCACTGAACACATATGCAGCCAGTTGCTGCAGCTTGCAGGCCCGGCGGCCAGGCCCGGCTCTTCCTTGACTAACGCAGGCCCCTTTGGAAGTCCAGAGGAGGCTGCAAAGCGGGACGGAGAGGCAACAGGCACTTGCAGGCAGGACCCCGGAAGGGGGCACGTGTGCACGCCTCCTCGTGGGACGCTGTGCCGGTCTGAAGGCAGAGGGGGCCCAGCTCCAGCCTGCCTTCCCCTGGCCCGTGCGTTTGCGCCGGCTACCTTCTGCCGAGGTGCCTTGGCCGTGGCCGCATCCAGATCTGCGTCCTCGTCGGAGGCGACACTGTCGTAGTCCGGCTGGTCGTTATCCTGAGCCTCAGAACTGTGCTGGCTGTTGATCGACTTCAGGATTAGTTCCACGTTTTCTGTAGAGGCAGGAAAGGGGAAAGGGGACAGAGAGGTGTTTTGTTTAGGAAATGGACTCCGAATGCGGAGCCCCCAGAACCCTCTCGCTCAAGAACTCAGTTCCCCAAGCTGTGCAGAGAAACGAGCTGGGCGGGAGAGAGGCCTGGCAGGAGCCCAGCCGGACCACACTCTGGCTGCCGGGACCGAGTGGCGACTCACCTTTGGAACCGGGGACGGGGCTGCCCTGCTGCCTCCTCTTGGCGTCCCCCAGAATGTCAATGACGAGTGTCGCAAACTCGTGGGCGTTAAACCGGGCCAGCTTCTGCCTTCCCTGGGGGGAGAGAGAGAGAGAGAGAGAGAGAGAGAGAAGAGCGCAAGCTCTCAGCATGACCTTCAGGGCAGGAGTGAAGGCCCAGCCCAGGCGGGGGACCGGGTGTCGTCGCTCCTGCGTCTGCAGGAGCGACTCGTGTCCGTTGCCCTGCCCTGCACGGCACCGAGACCCCGACTGAGGGCAAGCACAGAGCCCTCGGCCTGCTGCTCTCGCCAAAAGACCCCCTACAGGGTGAGCGATCAGACCCGGCTGGGACGCTTCCCCCCAGCCAGGCTGGAGCCACCCGCCCCCCCGGCCCCCACCCCAGCAGCTCTGCACCCAGGGAGAAGGGGTCCCATTCAGGGTGTTGACACGCCTTCCCTGCTCAGGCCCCAATCCGTCAACCACAGGGAAATCACCGGGGAAACAGACCTGGTTCCTCGTGGAGGAGTACTCCGGATTGACTGGGAGGAAAGGGACCACCGTCGTCTCGGTGACCAGTGTGCTGTGGTTCTGCGTGGCGAGCCACACTGTTCCGGGAGAGAGGCGAAAGCCGGGGCTGGCCACGCGTCGGGATGCGAGCCCGCCTGGACATTGCGGCTTTGGAGCAGGAGGCCCTCGTGCCAAGCCCACATGGCCGGGACACAGGGGGATTCGCCGGCAGCGGGTAGGCGCTCCAGGCTGCTCCCCCCCCCCCGTTGCTTGCCACGATCCAAGCACTGCAGGCCCCCCAAACTGGGCCCTAATCCTTCCATTCCCAGCACGCATCAGGAGCCCAATCTGAAGCAATCAGAAGCAAGCACCACGGGCAACGCTGCCCCACATCAAGCTCCGCCCCCCGCCCCACAGCGTGGACGCCGACCAGCTCTGGATGCCAAGCGGCCACGCCATGAGCCTCTCCCGGTTCCCCACTATGCAAGCAGCCGTGCGGAACTGCAGGCGGGGGAGCCACAGCCCGCCAGGGCACCGAGTGGGCGGGGGGGGCACACTGCCCGGCGCTGGCCTGCCCGGAACGCGTGGTGTCTGCACAGCTCCCCCGGCAGGCCTGCCCCACACCCTGCGCTGGGGGCCCACCTGCATCGGCCTCTCTGCGGTCCACCTCGTCGTAGACGTCCATGGCCAGCTCCTCAAACAGGTGGTTGTTCAGCTGGAGGGAAAGCGCGCAGGAGGCGTGACGCCGGGCCAGGGGGCGGCTCGGCTGCTCCTGGGCTCTGCGTGCAGGAGGAGGGGAGCCGAGAACAGGCGCCTGCCCGTCCCTCGTGAGGCCGGAGAGGCGGCAGGGAGAAGCCCGCTCTGCCTCTTGGGCAAGCGCTCCGATGGAACGCGGCCCTCAGCGAACTCGGGGCCCCCGTCCCAGGGGGGCAACCCCCCGGGAGTGCATGGCGGGGCCGTGGGGGGCAGGCCCCTTGACTCACCGACTGGAGCTTCTTCTTGGCTGCCTTGGCCAATTCCGACAAGTCGAGACTGCTGGAAGACAGGAAGCCGTCACTCTATCGGCAACACTCCCCTTGAGGCGCCGCCTCCACCTCCGGACGCAAAGCAGGGCAAGGGCCAAGGGAGAACGAGGCTGCCCACCCCCCGCACCCCCCGCTTCTCACGCAGGATTGGAACCGCTGTGGATTCTCTTTCTTTACTGCATTTAAACCCTGATGTTTGGCCACTGGGTTTGAAAAACGGCTGACGTCGTCCAAAAAGACAATTTTAACAATGCAGCTCCACCCAAAGTCTGGTGCCCAGTCTGGTCCGGGCACGTCAGGCGCCGCTAAAGGCCGCTGCTGAGCCAAGAGCGCCCCTTGCAGGGCCAGGGCCGTCGCGAGGCCCCCCGGCACAGCGGATGGCACAGAAATGTCCTCCGGGCAGCCCCCTCCCCAACTGCACGCGCCTTCCAACCAGAGGGGGCTCCTAAGCGTGCCCAGGCACACGGGAGTGCTCAAAACTGACTGGGCCACACCCACGGCAGCAAGGGGGGCTGCTCGTTTCTCCATTTTTTAGTATGTGTTTGATTATTCAAATTCACTGCATGCTTCAGGACATCTGAACTCGTGCACCACGCTGCCTGCCTGCCTGCCTGCCTCCGGGGTCATTGATTGTGAAATGCGGGCAAAGACATTTAACGATCAAACGAAACACCCCCCCCCCCACGCAGGACACCACCGAAAGGTTTACTTACAGCCGTCTTAATCCCCGAGGAAAAGCAGCAAGGGGAGAAACATGTTGCCTGTTACACTTTGCTGATGCTCTTTGCTTTTCAGCGGCAGGTTTTAGACCCGTCCCCCCAGCGGCCAAGTCTTGGCTCCGAGCAGTAAAGGGGTCAGGCGGAGCTCGCACAAGGAAAGGGGGACCGGAGGGCAGTGCTCGGGCCGGCTCCCCGTTCCCGGCGGTCCCATGACTTCACGGCTGGGGCGAGAGGCCGCCACAAGGGTGAGGACCCGTGTCCCCAGCGCTCAGCCGGACTCTTACCTGTCCGCCATCTGAGGTATGATGAAATGCTGCCCACTTTTGTGCTCTGAAAGGGAAGTTTCAAGAGGGCGTGACGGGGGCTGGGGGAGCACGTGCCCTCGCTCAGCCCCGGCTCTGGCGGTGGGGCCCAACCTGCCTGAGGCTGGCCTCAGCCACCACCCCAACCCCAACCCCAACCCCAAGCGAGAAGAGGCAAGAAGACATGCTTTTAAGAAGCCCACGGCGTGCGTACCTGGTTTTCTGCCGCAGAGATAGAAAGCCAGCCTGTCCGTGAGCTCGTACTGGATCTCCACCAGGCGTTCCGCCAGCTCGTGGTGCCCTCCTTGCCTGCCAGCCAACAGCGGGGTGGAAGACGCCCTCAGTATCCACTCCTGTGGGGTTCGCCCCTCGGCAGGCAAGGGGTCTGCAGCCAGCACCCTCCCCCTGCGGCCCTGTCGGGGCGCCTGCCGCTGCCCCCCCCAGAAGCATTGCAGAGCCCCCCGTTCCCCAGGCCGAGGGACCCAGGCTGCAGCCATCTCCCCTCTCCAGTGGCGGGAGGCAGGGCTTCTCGCGGCAGGAGGGGAGGGGAGGTTGGGGAAGTGGTGCGACTTCCCCAGCAAAATCCAGGGAGTGACTGTTCCCTGGCCGGCCCACCCTGGCCGTCTTCTAAGGCCGCAGCAGAAGAGGCGCTCGTTCCCCAGCCCGCAGCAGGCACCCCATGGTGCGCCCCGGCTCACTTTGCATAGTCGATGGGCGTCTTCCCGCTGGAGTCCTGCGTGCCCGGATCAGCGCCGTAGACGGCCAGCAGTTCGGCCTGCAGGACCTGACCGGTCTTGGCGGCCACGTGCAGCGGGGTGTTCCCCTTCTCCTGCAGGGGGCGGAGAGGCGGTCACTGAGAGGCGGCGGATGCCGAGCCCGAAGCATCGCCGGCCCGCCCGAAAAGGGGTCCCCCCGAGCGACGGGGAGGCGTCTCTCACCGGGTGGAAGAAGTTGGCCTGGGCTCCCAGGGAGAGCAGCCGCAGACACGTCTCCAGGTTCCCTGTCCGGACGCTGGAATGCAGTTGCTGCAGCGGGGCAGAGGCAGCCGTCAGGCAGCGGCAAGCTGCCTCGCCCTCCCTCCGAGCACCTGCCCACCTCTCTGCTCCCCACCACACTAGCCTTCACTTCCCTCAGCGACAACCCTCACGGCCTTCAGGCCCCGGACGGGACCCCGCAGCCCAGTGGGGCTGCCCAGATCCAACGGCCTGCATGCCGCAGAGACACCTCCCAGGGGCCTCTGGCACTTGCGTCGCTGCGGGGGCGACTGGTTCCCCCGCTTTCCCGTTGTCAGAACGAGGGGGACCCGGGGACCTGCAGCCGTCGGGCTGCTTCCCTCAGCATCCAGCCGCTGGCCGGGTGGCCACAGCGGTCCCCCGGGCAGAGCACCGGACAGATTCAGCCACGCCGGCAGGCAGAGTTTGTTCTCACATCTTCCCCACCGTGATGAGGCTTTACAGTTATGCCCCTTGAACTTGCGTTCATCAATCCTGCTACAGTTCTCTTATTCGGGAGTTTTAAATTCCTTTCTAAAACGGAAGCTATCTTATACGTTTTTCAGCTAAATTGAAAAAGGCGAGGCATGAATAGCTTAAGAAACTCCAACATCTCCTAAAAAGTGTTAGAGCTGCCTACGCGGTTCCCCAAACCGGCACCCTCAGCTTTTCCAGACACCCGCCCAGCCGGCAGGGGAGCCTCACCTTACTGAGGTCTTTGGCGGTCACGCTGTCATCATCGCGGCAAGGCAAGCGATGCACGAAGGCCAGCATCTGATATTTTGCTCGGATGAAATCGGCTTTGTTGGGGCTGCCGGGAGAGACAAGAGCTGCCTGCACAGGAGCTCCCTCGTGGGCGGGAGGCCGGGAAACCCGCCGCAGGGACACCTGCCTCCCCAGGGGGGCAAAAGGGGAGGAACAAGCGCACAGGAGGCTGGCCTCGCTGCTGCACGATCCGCAGAAGTCCACCCCGTGGCATCCGCAGCCTGCCCCCCGCGAGGTGTGCCCAGGACAGGGGCCTGGCGCACAAGGGGGCCGGACCGACCCCGGATGCGCAGCTGCCTGCAGCAGGGCCCTGGTGGGGCGGAGCTGCAGCGGCCTCACGGGATGCTCACAAACACACTCGGCACTGGTGGGGAAGGGCTTGGGGGGGCGGGTACCGCAGAGCACTGCTATCCTGGGGGAGGAGGGAGGGTGGTTCAGCCGGGGGGAGGCTCCTCCTGGAGGGGCCGAGGGCAGGGAGGGCTGGGCAGGTCCAGTGCAGCGGGGAGTGGGCAGGGACGGGCGGGCGGCTGGGGAGAATCGTGCCGGTGCCGAGGGCACGGAACAGGCAGCGTGGACCCTTCTATGAGAAAAAGGCACAACTCTAGGCCGGTTTTGGCAGAAATGGCCTCCAGCTGCCAGCGTGATGGCCGGGGCCCAGTGGGAGTGGCCAGCCATTTCTCTGCACCCCAGACCACCTCCTGGTGAGGGACGGATGGGCGGGAGAGGCCAGTAGGCAACACGGGGCCTGAGCGACGGTTTGTTCTCACGCGACACATGGAGCCGTATCTCATCTCCTCGAGACCACAGAGTGCCACCCTGGGGAGAGCGACCTGGCCAGAGCTTCCAGCGTCCACTTGGGGAAGCAGCTCCCGGGACCCTCATGTCCCGCACCCGCCAATGCCCGAATAAAGCAGGGCGCTAGTTTATCCGCGTGGGCCTCCAGGGCTGCTCTGCTCTGCCTTCGCTGACGCAAGCGGCAGGATCAGGTTCGCCCACACCTGCTGCTCACCCGTCACGGTTTCTGCAAGATTGCGGGGCTCCCCCCGCCTGCCCCCCCCCGGAAGACAGACGATGCCCCGACGCCTCCGCTTACTGCACTTTGTCCTGCGGGTTCGCTTTGCGCCTTCCGCTCATGACAGACGCGGGATCCAGCAGCGAGTGCTCCCAGATGGAGTTGGCTCCGTTGTTGTACAAGGTCTCCACCATCTGCAAAGGCACAACAGGACACAAGGAGCTCCTGCTGGCCAGGTGAGGCTGACCCCGGCTTTGCAGCGGGCAGCCCGGCCCAGACGAACGGGCCTCAGCCACCCCTGCAGAGAACGCATGAGGGAGGGAGCGGAAACACAGAAAGCGTTGCAATCGGGGTAAGCAGCACTTTCCCCTCCTTGTTCCACAAGAACCCTTCCAAAGCCCCCCGGCTGCGCTCTAGACATCTGCCCTTCAAAGCAGCGTTCTGCCTGCAAGGTTCCTGTTCAACCTGTTTGTGTTGTGGGGTTCAACACAAAGGGCACCTCCCTTTCCAAACGTCAGCGGGCTCCCCAGCCGCAGGCCACAGCTTCGTTCTTTCAGTCCTGCCCTGGATAACCCAGACTGAAGCCGCCTAGTTCAGACCCTTTTGCCGTGTGCCATTTCCACAAGTAATGATGGAAAGGGGTTTAAAAATCGCCTACTGCCAGAAAGACACACACAACAATTGCAAGGAAAAACCCTAACAGATCAATCCATACATGCGGTATCGGGCTAGCGGGAAGTGAGCAGTGTTACTCCCCTTTTCCTTGTCCAGCTATTTTCAGTGTGGGTATTGAAATCCAATTAGCTTATTGTTTTATGGGAAGCAAGAATGCCTGGCAGGAAGTTTTTCTGTTTGTCTGCGTCGCAAGCTCACAGATTGTCTGGCCAGCTGCAGATGGGGAGGCCGTCCATCCCATCCTAAGGCTGGACCCACAGAAACGTGACCTCACTTGACTCTACTGTAGACTTTGCCGGCATTGACTTTCAGGAAAAAGCAACGTTGGGTTGCAAGGGGACTTGGCAAAAGTGGAACAGTCCTTTTTTCTCTTTCTGCTCCTTCCCCCCAGGCCCCTTTTCCTCTGCATACAGAAGCCTGCCAGGGAAGGGACGGGACCCTCTTGCCACAGGCGTGTGCCGATCACACACAGGCTTTGGAAACGGCTGGTGGTAACCTGCAGCCACCGCACCAAAGGCCATCAGCCCCGGCCACGACCGGGAGCTTCCACGGCCACTGGAGTGGCTGGTGGCCTGGAGCAAAGGAGCCTGTCCCCCGGATGGGGCAGGTGCTCGACCTCTGCCGGCTCCCTTTGACTCCCTTTCCACACACGTGGCATAGAAATAGAGCGAGCCAGAAGGGGTCTCCCGGGCCATCTAGTCTGACCCCCGGCTCCAGCCAGCTCTGCTCACAACATGCCCACCGTGTGCATGTCCAGCCTATCTATGAACACCCTCACTGATGGGGCCTCCACGACCTCCCGTGGAAGTGACTGACCCACGCAGGCGCTTGCCAGGAGGTGAAGCCATTTCCGTGGCCAAACGGGACGTCGGGAACTTCTGTTACCTGCAGCAGCGTCGTGGGCCATGGCGTGTGCTTCAGGTGCCTGACCTGGGAGATGTGGCGACCCAGGCTCCGATGGACGCTGCAGCACTCATCACAAATCAGGACGCCCCTGTTTACGGACGCCCAGCACGGGTCTGGAAGAAATGCCGGTGGGAAAGGAGGTGCTCAGCAGCGCGAGCGAGCAATGCCAGAACCGGCTGGGGCAGCGATGATCAAGGAAATTCACGTGTGGCCGCACAGGACCCCTTTTTCAGGTCTCGGAACCAGTCCCTGCACTATCAGCCAAACCTCATGAGTTCTCTGGACTCATGAGCTGAAGGCAACTTTGAGGTCCGTGCGAGGGCCACTCGGCACAGGAAGCAAGACATGCTTGGTCTTGAGTCACAGGCCGGGACTCTGGGGAAACGGCACAAAATAGGAAGTTGACAAGGCACCAGGCCCTCGAGAGGAAGCCCGAGCAGACTGCTCCTAGGCAGCTGTGCTTGCAGCAAAGGGGCCTCACTCTCTGAGGAGCCTGGGAAGTGTCAGAGGGCCCCGCACCGTCTCCCCAGAGCGCGAAAGAGCACCCTGCCTCAAGCCGATTCCGGCACTGCCGTGTCACGGCAGAGCAGCTCGGGGAAGTTCTGCCCAGCAGCCAGGGCCGCTGCCAGCTCTGAATACCACGCGGAAGCCCTTCCAGCTACGAGGAAGGAGGCTGCCCCTGGGGGGGCGCATCACGGCCCGCCCCGGGTGTGGCACAGTGGGGCAGGCAAGGCCGGGGGAGCCCTCGGGGTCTACTGCTCCCCCATCAGTGGCTGGCAACTGCACTGGGTCAGGGCTGCCCCGGGCACCATTCCAGGTGCAGCGGAGAAGCCGGCTGTTTCTGCGCGAGGCGGAAGGGCCCGTGCTGTGGCCGGGCAGATTCTGCACACGGAGGGCCGGCCGAGGGTGCAGGGCAGAGTGGTTTCTCACACCACAAAAGCAGCGATGTGGCCGCCCAGCAGCAGCTGAAGGCAGCTCCCGTGCCTGGCTCCAGCGCGGGGACTGGTGCAGCAGCCGCCCGGCAGCATGTGGGGACCCCAACTTGTCCAGCCTCGCCTTCCGCGCTTTCCTCCTGGGCCAAGCCAGCCCGGAAGGCAAGGGAGCAAACGTGGAAGCCACGGCCCTCTCTGCGGCAGCGGGGCCTACAGGGTGGCCAGCGGGGCCCTGCCGGGAGCCACCTGAGCGATGATCCCCGGCTCACGCCCCCTCCAGTGCAATCGGAGCTGGACAGGGTGCGGGTGAGGAGGAGGAAGAGGAGGAGGAGGAGGGATGCGGCGAGGAAATCGCAGAGACGTGCCAAGGAGCCAGCCACGAGGAACCCAAGGGGAAGCTGCCGGAGGTTCTGAGAAGCGGCCGCCGCTCTTCGCCACCTGCTCCTCGCTCGGGCAGGGCTGCGACTTCTGCAACGGCTTCCTGTTTGGGCCCCAGGCAGCAGCTCCGCCAGAGGCTTGGGAGGGAAGGGGGATGTGCTCGCCCGGGGGCAGGGGGCTGGCGGCCACAGTGTGCACCGGCATGGGTGTTGGCAGGGGGGACCACGGGGTCTCCCCTCCCCAATTGGAAAGCAAAAGCGGCCTCTTCCACTCCTCCTTTCCTGCCTTCCTCCTCCTCCTCCTCCGAGTGCATAGCCTGCTTGAAGAGAAAAAGAGGCAGGCAGAGAAACTGGAGCTCACTGGGGGTCCCAAACTGCTCTCCCCAGAACAGCCCCCCCCGCGGCTTAAGACCTCAGGGCCAGCCCGCCAAAGCATCCCTAAGCGCAGCCCCACACCAGATATTTGGAAGGGGCCCCACAGCTCTTTCCGCCCTCCAAGCCAGCGAAGGGGAGGATCTGGGGCCACCTCCCGTTACTACCCCGCTGAGTTCCCGCGAGGAAAAGGAAGGAGTGGCCGGAGAAGCGCTCTGTACAAGCTCAGGGGCACCCTCTCCGCCGAGCATTCGCGCTCCGCCTCCGTGGGGCCACGGGGCCCGGGCTCCTCCACACAGGAGCCCCGGAGGGCCGCACGGAGGAGCTGCAGCCCCAGGCCCCCGGACGCCGGGGTCCCCCGGACGCCGGGGTCCCGCGAACGGCGCCCCTCTCCCTGGCCGCCCCGCCGCGGCCCGTACCTGGCGCGCTGCAGTCGGCACACACGTCGCTGCTCCGCAGCCGCTTCGACATGGCCGGGCCGGGCCGGGGCGCGCCGGGCCGAGCGGAGCCGGGGTCGCCGCTCCCGATAACGGGTCCCTCTCAGTGCCGCCAGTCACGGAGAAGTCGCCCCGCGCATGCGTACGCCAGCGGCGCGCCTCTTCGCGCAAACGCCGCCATTCGCCAAGCCGCTGCTCCCGCACATCGCGTAGACGGCGGCGACACCGCCCGTCGCGCACCGATGAGGAGGCCCCGCTGCGGAGGACATCTTGGTCCCTGGCAAGGCGACGGAGAGCGCAGCCATGCTGGGTGTTGGCAAAGATGGAGAATTAACCTTTTACAACCTGGCAGTAACGTTATGCATTCATTAAGATAAGTCACCAGCATTTGGGCAAGCGTTCGAGATACCGTATTTTTTAAAAGGTTGATTTCGCGATTTTTTAAAAAGTGGAATTACCTCAGAAAGAAAATTAGGAGGAAAGGGAGCTTTTCATTTTTAAAGAATGCCGGCCAAACAAGGAATGCTCAATTGTCATTATTTGCAGCTTTGTAGTTTCCGTGCGGGCTCCTCAAAGTGGGCGGAGAGAAGCCAGAATATTCCCTTATCTAAGATGGAGTTGCCCTCTTTCACAATGGAGACGTTTGAAAGCCTGAGCATCTCGGAAAAGAGAAGTAATGCGTTGCCCTCTTCCAAGATGGCCCTCCAAAGTACGTCAACGCCTCCGACGCCCTTAGTCATCATGGTGGTCCAGGAGGAGCGGGGAAAGCGCGAGAGGACGACGACTATCCTTTTCCAAGATGGCCGCCAGCAGCACACAGGGGCCCCGCGTGCCCTTAGTCATCATGGCGGCAGCCTAGACGTTGACATGGGCGCTGCCCTCACCCAACATGGCGCACGGGGCTTCGCGGGACCCGGGGGAGGGAGGTGACCGCCGCGAGCGCTGCCGAGCCGCCGCCTCGTCAACGAGTAACGAGCCGGCCCGGCGCGGAGCGCCTTGTGGGCCGTCCGGCGGGGCGGAGCGCCGCGCTTCCCCTCCTCCCCGGTGCCCGACGGCGGCCGGGCGGCTGGCTGGGGCGGATCGGGGGCGAGGAAGGCGGGGGGTGGGTGAAAGGTGAGAGGTCGATCGCAGTGCGAAAAGGGGGCTCGTCGAGCTGCTCCCCCGACCTGCGCAGGGGCTCGGGGTGGCTCGGCGCCACAGGAGCAGCGGCACGGGGGCGGGGGACTGCCTGGGGGCGGTGCAGGGGCGTGGCGGCTGGGGGGCTCTCGCCCCCTAGGGGCAGCCATGGCCCGCAAGGATCGGGGGTCGCCCGCGTAGAGCCTCTGCCCCTTCCGGACAGCGCCCCCCGCCCGAGAGAAGGCGCGGGGGCGAGGATGAGCTCCGCGGGGGACGCCGGCGGCCAGTTCCCCTTGCACGGCTTGGTCTGGAACAACGACTTCCAGCAGCTGGAAAAAGTGCTGGAGAACCAGGTAAAAGGGCGGCCCGGGCGGGGGCCTGGGGTGGGCCGGGGGTCCGGGTGGCCGCGTCTGTGGGCCCGCTGACCGCGCTCTGAGCCCCCTCCCCCGAAGAACGCCCTGCCACGTACGACAACCCCGTGAGGTTGGCTGGGCTGGGCGGGCCAGCAGCCCAAGACTCCTCAGGGCAGCTCCCTGCACCTGGGCGCACCTGAGAGGGGCAGGTGGTCCCGGGCGGGTTGGCAGGGCCTGCAGTGTGGCTGCCCCCTTTCTGGACAGGGCGAGGATGCCGGTGGGCTGGGGCAAGAAGACCCCGGGAAGCCGAGTTGCGCTTGGCTGGCTGCCCAAGGATGCCGCCCCATGTGCCATCTTAATTCCGAGTTTGCCCTTTTCTGAAACTCTCACTGCAACTTCGCCATCGGTTTAGAGGCGAGCTGCTGTGCTCTTTAAAACGGAAAGAGAAACCAGCTTTTTTCATAAACAAGTTTCAGTTACACATTCCAGAGCTGATAAGAGATAGACGATAACAGTGAGTTTTTAAAGAACACGTCTATAAAGGCTTGATTCTCAGGCTGTGTATAGGAGGGTCCTTGCAAAAAAAGAAAAAAAAAAGAAGGAAACTAATTTAAATCTGAAAAACGAAAGTGATACACACACGAGGATATGAGAACCAAGTGGAATCTTATCTGTACCTGTTGGCTGACGTGTTAAAAGGTGTGGACTGAGAGAAGCTGTTTACACATGTCATTTTTTAAGACGTATAATGAGAAGGCAAACAATACTGAAGGCACACGGAAAAAACAGAGGTGTGGTGGGCAAGATCTCCTGGTTCTCAGGCCCGGGAGGGTCCTGGTCAGGAGCACGCTTCCTAGTGACTGGCTTGGCCTGGCAATTTTGGAGGCGATCTCTAATGGAGAGGTTGTCAACAGTGCTGTGCAGGATCCGGGGCATCTCAGTGGGAGGCTGGACACAGTGAGCACGGTCCCTGCAAGAAAGTGGCGCCCGCGAACCCGCTTCGCTGCACGGATGGCCTCCGGGACACGGCCTCGGATCACCAAGGCCGGTGGTGAGGGGCAGGCTGGTGCCCCAGAGCAGGGATCCAAGCGCCCCCGAATGCCCTGGGGCTGCCATCTGGGGGCTGTGCAGCAGACAAGCGGAGGTGGAAATGGTTTCCTGAAGCGAGAGCGTGGAAAACGGATGCTCTGTTGGACTTGGCAGGGCCGAGAAGGCCGACTGCTTCGGCCTTCCTTGTTTTCCTCTGCATTTAGGACATCGGAGGCAGGAAGGAGTCTATGAGCTCATCGCCTGTGAAGCAGGTGGGCTGAGAGAGGACTTGGCCCAGATCCGCCAGTGAGCATTGTGGCGGCAGGATCCAAACCCCGCCCTCCGCTTGCCCATGGGCTCGCCGGTTGCACTTGGAATCAGCCGGCCAGCCGCAGGGGAAGCCAAAGTGCAATCAGGACGCCTTTAACGCTGCCAAAAGCGGACTTGCTCTGCCCCGTAGCTGGGAGTCTTCAGCCGGGGACGTCCCTCTCTTGCTGTCCCCCACCAGGACAGCCTTCCCGGCCCCTGCACAGCCTGCCGCTTGCCCTGCACTCACAAAAGCGGATCTTTGCAAGGGGGGGGCGTGATTTCTATTTGGAGAAGTTGGCCAACCCGATCACTTCCTTCCCTCTGACAGAAAGCGAGATTGATTTTTGCACAACGTTCAGCGAACCTGAAGGCCAGGAGCAGAGAGCTGCGAGGCGGTTTGGCATTGATTGACCTCTGAAACCAAAATGGGCCAGCCCATCCACCTCAGGCACTGCTCGTTCTGGCAGCAGTGGTGTCGCCAAGTTTTAATTTCAGTGTAGCAGTGGTTTAAACCGCTGTGCTGCTGGGCTGGTAGATCGAAAGGTCGCCGGTTTGAATCTATGCAACGGAGTGAGTTCCCGTTGCTCCATCCCAGCTCCTGCCAACCTTGCAGTTCAAAAGCATGCAAATGCAAGTAGATAAAAAGGTGCCACTTCGGTGGGCAGGTAACAGCCTTCCGTGCACCTCGGTGTTTAGTCATGCCGGCCACATGAGCACGGAGACCGTCTGCAGACAAACACTGGCTCCCTCGGCCAGGAAACGGAGATGAACACCGCCCCCTGGAGTCAGGCATGCCGGGACATAACACCAAGGGGAAACCTTTACCTTTTAACAGAGAAATATCCACTGCTGCTATTGTTGCTCCTAATAGTGTGATTGTATGACATAACCAGAAGCCACAGCTCCCTGCCCCAAGGAGCATACAGTCTAAGATTTCCAGTGGGAGCCATTTGCTACTGCCAGTTTTGTCACGGGACTCTAGAATGGTAAAGACAACACAAACTTACTTCTCTTCCATAGAAGGTGCACGTTTTCCAACCTTCCAGTCTTTTTTTGTGTTACCAAAAGTGTCTCTTGCGAAGTGCAGAGGTGGCAGCACCAGCCAATAGGCGTGAGAGCTCTTTGAAGGAGGTTAATTTCACAGTTAAGGTTACATGAACTACTGACTGGCAGCACGGCCCAGCTGGCCTGCTGGCTGAAAGGACTCCCAATGGCGCCGTCCTGCGCATGTGCGCACAGCCAAAGCTCCCGCTGGCTTTCGTGAGGGCTGCCCAGCGGGCAGGGGGGACGCAGCCCTGGCGAGCACTTGGTAATCCGTAGCTGCTCTCGCGCCGTCCGGGTGACGCACCCCTCCAGAGGGCAGGAACCCGGCCAGCGAAAGTGCCGGCTGCCAGTTGACGGCCCTCGTTTGGATGCCAGCCTGGCCCAGCCCGCCCGATGCGCTGGCACATGTACTCCCGGGAGCGGTCGCCTTTGCGGCCGCGCTGCCCCTTCCCACTTAGCTCACTGCTGATTTCTGCTTTTTTCCCGTAGTGATAGATGCGCCTCAGTTCAGATTTCTAGAGCTAGTAGTGCAAGACCTAGGTAAGGCGGGCGCCTGCCGCACTCTGCATGCCAGCGGCCCCCTGCCCTCGTGTGCTCCGCGTCGTGTGGTGGTCCCGTCGAGAGCGCTCACCGCCCGCCTGTGTCTGTCCGAGGGGTGCCCTTCCGGGGCCCCTCCCTCCATAACATCACTGGGCATTTTACAAAACAAAGTTTGCTTTGTAAAGGTTGTCGCCCACTCTGCTTGTGTGTGTGTGTGTGTGTGTGTGTGTACACGCGCTGGCATTTTGTCGCAGCATTGTCTGGTAGCCACAGAGGGTGACAGCAATTCCTGGCACGGGGAAGCGGAGGCCGGAACGCCATGTCCTCTGTTAGGGGCACAGCTCCGCAGCTGCGGAGAGCTCAGCTCCAGCGCACATGCTGGGGCCGTCTCCAGCACCGCCTCAGGCGGGGGGGAGCGCTCTCCCAAACAGAGGCACTCAACAGCACCCATCAGCCCCAGCCTGCAAGGTGGCTGGGAGCTGCAGTCCAAGGCTACATCGGCTGGGGAAGACCCGCACGTGTCGTGACGGGAGCGCCGCTTTCCCCCATCTCCTTTGGGAGGCCCCCTTCCCCAACCCATGCTCTCTGGGGGCTGGGCAACGCCAGCAGAGGGGAGGCTGGGGGGGGAGCGGCAGGCTCGCTCGCTCGGCCGGTCTCCCAGACGGCTGCCGGGAGACGGAGGGCAGGAGCACCGTGGAAAAGCCCTGGTCCCATGCTGCCCTCCCCGGCCATGCCTTCGCCGGCAGGAGCAGCTGCATGGAATCCGTGGACTCTGTCTATGGCAGCCCCCCAAGCAGGGGCCACGCTGGCGGGGAGGGCAGGAGCCGCAGGCCAACACGGCGGGACGATGCCTGGGTCGAGGGGGCTGCCTGGAAAGGGGCTTCCTGATGGGGCGGGTTGGCAGGTGGCTGCCACCCAGGGGACCTGCTGCCAGGAGGGGCAGCCAGAGGCGGGAGCAGCGGGCAGCCCCCGGTTCTGCAGAAGGCCACGCCAGAGGCGCAGGGGTCCGCGCAACTCCGGCACTCAGGCAGAGGCTGAAGAGGCAGGGCTGCCCCGTGAGGGGCCGTTCGGTGTGGCCACTCCTTCCCAGCCGTGCTCGGGGTGCAAGCCCAGCTCGGCTGGGCTTCTCCTGGGATTGCTGTCTCACGTGGCGCTTGCCTGTCTGTGTGTCCCGAGGAGCCGTGCGGCGGCGGCAGTCCCCGCAGCCGGCTCCCCTTCCATGGCATTCCCCGCCAGGCCCCTCGGCACCATGCCCGCCCACCCACCCCTCGTTTCATTCCCCGGGGCCCTGGGCAGCTCCCGCAGCGCTCTGAGGCGGGCTCTCCGTTGCTGCAGCAGGACGTCGACCAGCGGGATCCCCGTGGGCGCACGCCGCTGCACCTGGCCGTGTCCCTGGGGTACATCGAGGCCGCCCGGGTCCTCCTGCGGCACAAGGCGGACGTCACGCGGGAGAACGCGCAGGGCTGGACGGGTAAGCGGCTCCCGCGGCGGAAGGAGGCGGCTGGGCCAGGGGCTGCGGGACCGTGGCCCACGGCCTTCGCAGGGTGCGGAGCGCAGAAGCCTCTCTCTGCTCAACCGCCCAGGGAAGCCCTCTAAGTCTCTCCTCGCTTCCCACCGATTCTCTCTCCTCCAGTCCTGCACGAAGCCGTCAGCACGGGGGACCCTGAGATGGTCCACATGGTCTTGCAGCACCGGGATTACCATCAGACGTCCACCACCCTCGGAGGGGTGCCAGAATTACTCCAAAAAATCAATGAGGTAACTCGAGGGGCGTGAAGGAGGACGCCAGTGGCTCCTAACCTTGTTCTTGGACTGAGTGCCCATCATCCCTGGCCAGCAGGGCAGCCATGGTGGGAGCTGTTGCCCTGCAACATCACTGGAGCCATGGCTGCAAGCGCCCGCAAGACGGAGGTCTTCGCTTCCCCATCTTTTCTCCTCTGTGAGAACGTCAAAGCACTGATGGCAAAGCTCCACCGAGTGCAGGGCGAGGCCTGAGGAGCGGCCGGGCGCTCTTGCGGATGACGTGCCGCTTGTTCCAAGTCTGCAGCCCCCGTTTCAAAGCTTGGGTGGGCCACGGGCCCGGCCAGGCCTTGCAGCAAGCAGTCCAAGGGGTCGCCTCCAGGCGAAAGGCACTTCGGTGAAGGGCAGGAAGAGAGTCCGGGCGAGTCGGAGCAGGTGGGGACGACCATGCGGGAGCAGCAAGTCACACGCTCCTGGAAAGTGAGAACGTGGCATTCGCTGTTGAACAAGCGAGCCCCGTGCGGCAGGGATCGGCCCCGGCCCGCCCGTCCGCGTGTGGATGGAGGCACTTCTGTCCAAAGCGGCTTCCTTCCGTCCTGACTGGCCGGCGCCTGGATCCTGCGCACTGTCGGCCTCGCTCTGTGCTGCTGCGTGTGCTCCTCCGCAGGCCGTGGGTGCCACTGGCCCGCTGGGCTGTCGCTACTTTTGCTTGGCCTGGGCCAAGTCCCGAAGTGGCCCCAGGAGCAGGCAAGAAAGGTGAACAGCTTCACCTGGTGAAAGGAGGACGCCGAAATCCAGCACACGGAGCTGCTCTGGGGGAAGCGTTAGCCACAGCGGCTGACAGCCTGGCCTGGCGCCTTCCAGACGTGTTGGGCTGCAGGTTCCATGATCCCTGGCTGGGGGATGATGGAAAATGCACTCCGAAGCATCTGGAGGGTGCCCCGTTTGCAAAGGCTTTGCTCGCCCCAACTCGCCTTTCTCCTCCCTGTTGGTCCAGCGCTCAAAGGTGTGCAGGCTGCCATCCCAGCTTACACACCCGAGAAGCTCCCACCGAGGTCAGGGAGGCTTCCTTCCATGGGGCTAGGCTAGCACTGCACTCCCACACTCCCTCTGCCCGGTCCCTTTAACGCAACGCTTCGAGCTTCGCAGGCCGTGGCCAAAGCCGAGTCAGCCGCGCCTCTCCCCGTTTTCCTCCATTAGACCCCGGATTTCTACGTGGAAATGAAGTGGGAATTCACCAGCTGGGGTAAGTCCGGTGGCGCTTCCCCCCCTTCCTGGGGCTGCGCTCAGCAGCCTCCCCCTGGCTGGAGACGGGCCTGCGGGGCCCGACTGGCCTCGGGCTCCATGGGCCTGACCCGGCAGGGGCCCCCGGGCTTCTCAGCCCTCCGCTCGGGCCGGCCGCGGCGTCACGCTCTTCCTCGGCCCTCGACAGTCCCGCTGGTCTCCCGAGTCTGCCCCAGTGACGTCTGTCGCATCTGGAAGAGCGGCGCAAAGCTGCGCGTCGACATCACTCTGCTGGGCTTCGAGAACATGAGCTGGGAGCGAGGGAGGCGCAGCCTGATTTTCAAGGGGGAAGGTAGGTGGGACCCGGCCGGCCCGGGGCCTCAGGGTGCGTGGGGACGGCCGGCAGGGCATGGGGACGGCTGGCGGGGCTTCTGGGCTGCTGATGGCCGGACGGGCGTGGGCAGCCTTCCCGGGCAGGCAATGAGCCAGTCTCGAGTCCGCCCAGCCCCCTCTGTGGGGGGCCATCCTCCCTGCTGGGGGTCCGGAAGGCCGGCCTCGGTGCCATGGGCCTGAGGGCGCCTCCTCGCATCCCGCCGCCGGGCAGGCTCCCCCGAGAGGCACCCGGCTCTGGTGCGCCCCCCCACCCCCCGGCTCAGCAGCTGGTCTGGCCTGCGAACGAGCTCCCCATCCCCTGGGGAGAGCAAAGCAAGCCGCGCTGGCCCCGTCCCAGCAGCGCCTCCCCTCTCCAGGGACCGGGAACTGGGCCGAGCTGATCGAGGTGAACCACGACGAGCGGGTGGTCGCCACCGAGCGCTTCGAGATCACGCAGCAAATCGAGCGCCTGACCCTGGACTCCATGACCCCCAAGTCCAAGGAGGTGGAGCGGCGGCTCACGTCCCCCACCATCAGCACCTCCCTGGACACGAGGAGCATCGCCTTCGAGAGGTGAGCGGTGGGCGGCCCAGGCTCCGGAGCGAAGCAGACCGCGTGCCGGGGGGAGATGCACGGGCCCCCCAGCAGCCGCTCTTGCGCAGCCGAGGGCCCCCCGGTCAGGACTGCCACCCGTCATGCGCAGTCCTTTGCTCTGCTGGCTGGGGCTGATGGGAGCTGAAGTGCAAAGCAACGGGGCAGGTGGCCCCGGGATGGAGCCTGAGGACGGGGTGGGGGCTCGGGAAAGCCGTTCGGATGGGCAACGAAGCGCCACGGCCCTCTTCTCTCGCGCAGAAACACTTCTGGCTTCTGGGTGTGGAAGACGGAGAGGAGCGAGGTGGTGAATGATTACGAGGCCAAGGTGAGACGCCCTCGCTGTGCCCAGGGGCCTCTGGGGCGGTGCCCACAGCCAGGCGCCGGCCTCCCTCTCGGCCATGTGAGGCTCGGGAATGCGAGAGAGTCGCGGTCTCCGGAGGGCGGGACGAAAGGGCCGTTGGCGGGGGTGATGGGAGCCGTGGTCACGCCCTTCTGGCATGGGAAAGGGTGGGCTGTCCTTGCGGTGGCCACGGGGGCCGGCTGCCCGCAAGTGCCCGGTCTGCGGCCTGAGAACGGCTGCCGCGGCTTCCTGCCCCCTCAAGGTTTACACGGCCAACAACGTGCATGTCGTGACCAAGATCAGAACGGAGCACTTGACGGAAGAGGAGAAGAGGAGGTACAAAGGTAACGTGGCATCGCAGTGGAGGGGCGGGGGCCTCGGCCCCGGCCCCTCGGTGGAAGGTCCAGCCAGAGCCAGGTCCCGGGGGGCACGTGTGGCCGGGCGCAGGAGCGGCCCTCCAGCGGAATTCAGCCTGGCCTTCCACCCAGGCAGACAGAAACCCACCCGGCAAGGATGGTTTCTCCTCCCCTTGGGCCCCGAGCCCAAGAACAAGGCTGCCCCTTTCGGGGGCTTGAGGGGGAGCGTCCTGGCTGACCGGCCACATGTTTTTCCCCTTCCAGCCGACAGAAACCCCTTTGAGTCCTTTCTGGGAACCATCGAGCACGAGTACGGCGCGCAGCAGGTGAGGGGAGCGTGCTGCAAGCGGGGCCTGCCGAGAACGGCGGAAGGGGCGCTCGCGTTTCCTCCGAGGCGTGCCCGCTGCCCGATCCCGAGGCTCGCGAAGGAGCCGGACGGGGGCACGGGCTCCCCCAAGCGGGCTCCTGGCAGGGGCATTGCGGGCAAGTCGCGCCCGTCATGCCGGCAGCTGCTGGAGTCGCCCTTCCATCCCGCAGGACCTCACCACTGAGTGCGCCACCACGAACAACCCCACGGCCATCACACCCGAGGAGTATTTCGACCCCAGTTTTGACCTGAAGGACAGAGACATCGGGAGGCCCAAGGAGGTCACCACTCGGACGCAGAAGTAAGAGCTCCACCCCGGTGCAGCCCCTGTGCCTCCCTTTGGGCTGCCCCCCTTTCCTCTCTGCTGGCTCTGCCGTCCTCCACTCCTTGCAAGCCCCCCACAGGCGGGAGGCATTGTGGGGGGTTGCACAACGTACCCTGACACGATGACCTTCGTGTCTGTGGATGGTGGGGCAGAGTTGCTCAGGAGCCTCGGAAGCCACCTCCCCGCAGCCAGACTGGGCTCGGCCCTCCAGCCGCGTCCCGTCTGCCCCGGCAGCCCCTGCGGCTCCCCAGTGCCTGGCAGGCACCTTCCCGCCCCCAAGAGGCAGCTGGGATCTGGGATCGCGCGGGACCAGCCCTGCCCCGTCTCACCTCTTCCAGGTTTAAGGCCAACCTGTGGATGTCGGAGGGCTTCCCGCTCTCCCTGGTGGAGCAGGTCAGCCCCATCATCGACCTGATGGCCAGGACCAGCGCCCACTTCGCACGGCTCAAGGACTTCGTCACCTTGGACTTCCCTCCCGGATTCCCGGTTAAAATTGGTATGGCCCCTTCGGCGCTTCCGTGGTGGGGTGCCCTTCTTCCAGCCCTGCCCCCAGCTGCACCCCCAGCCCCACACGCAGAGCAGCGACGCCGGGCACCTGGCGGGGGCACCTGCAGGCAGGCCAAAAGAGGCCACATGCCTGCCAGAGACAGACCTCCCGGGGTGGAAGAGGCTGCTCCAGAGCAGGGAACCCCCAAAGCCGGCTGCGGGGGGGGGGGGGCCTTCGGTTCTGTGCCCCTCTTTTAAGCCTTGCATGGGGCTGAGGATAAGCCACGGCTGTGCCCCCTCCTGCTCTTTTGCCCCCGCAGAAATCCCCTTGTTCCACATCCTGAATGCACGGATCACCTTTGGGAACGTGAACAGCTGCAGCACGGTGGCAGAGGCCCCCCCCGCAGGCTCCCGACGGGGCTCAGCGGCCTCCAGGTGAGGCGGTGGCTCTGGCCGCCTGGGGAGCCCATGAGGTCGCCTCTGTGGGGGAGGCCCAAAGCGGGGAGCCTTGGGGCCTTCTTCGCTCCGGGTGGGCTCTGCAGCCGCACGCTCTCCACTCACGGGGCGCCTGTGCTCAACAGCCTGCTGGGCTCCCTTTCCGTGCCCCCCCTTTCCAGCCCAGGGCCCGCTTCTGGGGGGAGGGAGGGGGCGGCCTCATGCTGGGCTGGAGCGTCTGCTTAGCAAGCCCCGGACGGAGCGCCAGCCAAGGAGGCGCTTGCTGCCGGGAGACCCTTGCCCGGGAGGTGATGAGGACTGAGGAGGGCCCCTCTGCCCGGAAGCCGAGCCAGGCTCAGGCATGACTGGGGGTCCTCAGAAGACCACTGCCCCGTGGGCAGACATGCCTGCAGGCCCTCCCCGCGGCAGGTGCCCCGCTGCGCTGACGCCGGCACCTCACCTCCTGTTAATCCACTCGGCCCTCCAGCCTCTGCGTTTGCCGTCGACCAGTCGGTTTTCGAGATCCCCAGATCCTACCGCGTTCAAGACGACGGCAGGAACGTGCGCGTCCAGGACGAGGACAACGAGATCATGCAGTTTGCCATCCAGCAGAGCCTGATGGAGTCCGGGCAGAACACCGTGAGTCCCTGGCACGGGGGGATCTTCTCCAACCCACTCCTCAGCTTGAAGGATCCTGGCCGAAGCTCCCCACCCCAGCGGCGCGCCCACCAGGCTCCTCCTGGGCTTGCGGAAAACTACGGGCATCCCTGTTCGTCTTCCAGCAAGCTTTTCGGCAGCACTCCAATAACTCGTGGCTCGGTTTGACCTTACTGGACGCTTGTCTAAATGGTGCCACCCCACTCCCCGTGATGTGGTCAGACGGGCCTGCCGCACTCCCCGTGGGACGGGTGGCCAAGGGGGGCATGTGCCGTGGGGCAACTGCCCGCATTGGCGCCTCGCCTTGTAGACACGGCGCCCACTCCGGTGTCTTCCACAGGAGGCCTTACGGCCGGGCTCCAACGGCTCCGTGTCTTACACAGAGGAACTCAACCTTCAGTACCAAAGGTGAGGGGTCTGTCTTGGAAACGATGCGCCGAAGGGCCGGGACGCTACAGCCACAGGGCCTAGGACAGGGGTGTGGGACTGGGGCCTGGAACTGCCCCTCTGGACTCCCCCCGGGGGCCACCCCCCTTCCCCGGCTGCTGGGCGCTCAGGGGCTTTCTGGCCACCACGCCGCGGAGTCGGGCAGGTGGGTGCGGTGCTTTCCAGCCGGGTGCCGGCTCCCGCCCCCCCGCCCTGGCCACAGGACAGCCCCGCTGCGCCAGCCGCCTGACGGCCCCCCCCCCCTGCGCCCCCCCCCCCCCGGGCCGGGGGGGGAGCGGCCGCGAGAGCGCCTCCCCGCCATGGGACCCCTCCGGCTTCGACCGGGACTTGCAGCTGGCGATGGAGCTCTCCGCCCGGGAGCAGCAGGAGCTGGAGCGCCGGCGGGAGGAGGAGGAAGAGGCAGAGCTGCAGCGTGCGCTGCAGCGCTCCCTCCTGGAGAAGTAGCCGGCGGCGACGCTTCCCTCCCGAAAGGACCCGTGAGCCCGGCCTCCCGAGGGTCCTGAGCGCTCCTGGCTCGCTCGCCTGGGGCCGGCTGGAGATGCGGGCCTGCCATGACGGCCGCCACGGTGCCACAACGGAGTGCCTGGAGCACCCCCGCCCTCCCGAGCGTCACATGCCAGGATCGGGGCCTGCGTCCTGCCTTGCGAGCCCTGGGGGGGCAAGGGAGCCCCCGCGAACTGGGGGCCACGCGCCCCTCGTCTGTGAGTGCCTGCCCGCCGGACTGTGGCGGGGCCACCTCCTCACCCACCAAAGAGCCAAGCAGCTCCCTTTGAGGACTGCGCGCCAGAGCCGGGGGGACACGGGCCCCTGCACTAGCTCCCCCCCGTCTCATCTCAGCCCCAGTTCCTTGCCACACTGTAGCAGTTCCAAGCCAGCCCCTCCTTACACTCCCCCAGGCAAATGTTCTGACTCCAGCAGGTGCTTCTGAAGGGGCTGCGCATATTTTAAGTAAATTGAAGGGGAACCCACCCGCTTCCTTCTGCGTTCCCTACAGGAAAAGGGGTGGGGAGTCTGCTGTGAGCAGCTTATATCGACCAAAAGGGAAATAAATCCACATTGTCTTTATACAATGTACGGTCTTCCTCTCAACATCGCATCTTTTGTCTGGCTTCATTTTATAAACAGCAGGGCAACAACTGCCATGAGGACTAGAAGCTTCAGTAAATGGGTGCATGCCATGGATTGCATTTCCGTAGCCTTTACGTCTCGCAGCTCTGGCGAGGGACACTCCCAGGGCGGGCAGGCAGGGGAGTGCTAGCGCCCCCCCTAAAGCCACAAATGCTCTTTCTCTCCCACGCCTTTCAAAACCCCCAAGTTATGCTGGCAACAGGGGCCCCCAAAGGAGGTGCAGTGGGGCAGGGAGAGGGGGTGAATCTGTACTGCACTTCTCTGGAGCGGCCACGTTCTGGCCCGGGCGAGGGCTGCACGGCTTTGAAAGAGAGAAGAGAACGGATTAATGTGCAGGGACTCTGGGTGCCCGGCAGCATGAGGCTTTCCGAATGTGCTGCCACGGAGCGCCGCTCCCTAACTCCAAAGACTGAGCCTGGGAAGGGCCGCTAGGGAAGAAGAGCGAGGAACTGGCCTGCTCGGGGGACGGCCCAAGTGTGCGGGGAGCCGCAGTCTGTTGAGAAACCCACGGGGTGCAGCCCGCCGCCCTCGCTCAGTGAAGGCTGACCCTGCTCAGCACCTGCAGAGCACCGGTTGCCAGACGAAAGGGGAAACAACCGGCAGGGGACTGGCAGGCACCCCCTCGGGAGGCGAGGACGCACGCCCAACAGCTTGCTTCCGGTCCCACCTGTCTGTCGAGCCCCCCCGTGCTGGGGAGACAGCAGAGGTGGCCATCGGGCCCACGCCCAGCTTGGGGGCCGTCCCAGCAGATTCCGGCTGCCCACCGGGAAGAGGGGGAGCGCTTGCCCCGGAGGCATTGTGCAAAGCACCCAGCACCCAGCCTTCGGGCGCTGCAGGTCTTCGCGGCCACTCCTCCCGTCGCAGAGCTGAGCAGGCAGGAGGCCGCAGCAAGCAGAGCCCCGTAAGAAGAGGGAACGGCGGGGCAGGCGTCTCCCATTCCTTGCCGGGAACAGCTCGGTGCACGTCTTCTCTCGTCCGGAGCTTATCTCCCACCGCCAGCGGCTGGACTCGTTGCTTCTGCAACCTCTGGCCCCGGCTCCTTTGCGAGTCTTCTTTGGCCGCACGCTGGGAGTGACTGATCCAGACTTCACAGGATCCATGCATCTTCCTCCACTCTGAAGGGACTGGGGCCCCCAACTCCTTTCCGCTTATCACGGGTAAGAGTCTGCAGGTGCGAACCTGGCATTTCCAGAGACCTTGCTCTGCTAATCACGCGGGTCGGCCAAGGCCTGACAGGCGCTCCAGAACAAAGACGGCAAGACGCCCAGACATTTCCCGACATTTAACATGCAAGTGGCTCTTTTCTCTTTCAAAGCAACATCGCTCCTCTTGATATTGCGAGGCGGCTGCTTTCAAAGAAACTGACCTTTGCCAGTTCCTTAGACTGGGGCTTTGTGCCTTTATAGAAGGAACTGCACAGTCTAGCCAAGTGACACTGTAAAAAGAGCTGTTCTGTTAATCACAAATGAAATAAAACAAACTAAAATAAACAAACATAAATAGTTCTCGGCAGTGTGTTCTGCTCAAGGCAGCAGAAGCAGACAGCAGTAGCAGCAGGTGCAGAACCTCGGTTCACTTTCATTTAAAAAAATCCGGCTTTGATCACACGGGGATGCTGGAAAGTGCTTGCGCAGCTTCTGTTACAGAGCTGAATGGTTGGGGCTGGACTGCAGAACCCCCTTCCTCCCGCTCCTCGCACCTCCACACGCATTTGACCTGTCTAAACTGACCTGTTTAAAGCACAAATACTCACAGTCCTGGCCTACCTGCCCTCAGGTTACGCAAGTCAGCATGGGACTGCTGTGAAGAGTCTTGGCCGCACAAGCACCAGATTCGGTCTCGCCTCTGCCACGCGCCGGGGGCCTTGGGGCCCTCGGCATCCCTCCCCGAGGAGTCTCGCCCCCACAGAGCACCACAGGTAATGTGTTCCTCAGAGCACACGACACAAGGAGCGCGGACTGCTTTGGGAAGCCACAGTTGCTCAGAAAATGCATCGGTCAGGATGGCCGGGAAGTTTTATTACAAGGTGCTCAACATCACAACATCACCAGCTCCGAAAGGATCCGAACACGGCCGCTGCAGGTCGCTGCTACTGGGAGAAGAGGCAGAGCAGAATCCTTAGCAAAGGGACATTTCTTTTGAAGTCAGGTAGACAAATAAATTAATGCCATGATAAAATTCGTATTTTTTAAATACAGAAAACCACTTAAAATATACATCAGATATATTCAGTCTGAGCGCTGAAACAGTGCAAAACCAGTCAGACGAAAGCAACAGCAGCAACACAAATGCAAGTGCAGTTTTTTCAGGTGAACACCTCCAGGTACCCCCCCCCCATGCAGCTGTGAGTGTGTGGGGCACCGGGGCTGGCAAAGCAGGCCCAAAAGGCAGGGGCCTTCTGCCGTCTGCGGCACATCCCCAGACTGAAGCGCGTGCTGTTCTGGGCAAACCCCAGTTCTGTGTACAGAGCGCCCAGTTAGAACGGCCTGACCTGATCCACAACTGTTTATTCTGGAGAGCGTTCAGCTGGTACAGCGAAGGGGCCCTGGCAGAGTCGCCTCGTTGCAGACGCATTTCCGGGGTGGAGGGAACAACAGTACCAGAAGGCTCTTGCCGCCAGAGAAGAGTTAGGAAAGGCCTTGCAAACTCTTAAAAAGGGGGAACTGCTCAAACATCAGGAAACCAGCAAGCTCGGGAGTCAGGGAAGAAGGACCACAGATCTGGCCTGTGGTTTGACATCCCGCTCCAAGCAGTCATGCTAAAAACCTACAGGAGCACTCCGTGACTGGAGGCCATTTCCAAAATAATATATTAATGTATTTGAGTGCTCAGGACTGACCTCCCTCAAAGAAGCAGCTCTCTGTGCTGCCCACTGGGAGTGGGCCAAGTGGAAAGTGAACTGGATTCCTCAAAGAGCAGCGGAGAGTGGCAATTTTCCAAAAGAACAAAGCAGGCTGCAAGACACCAGCCGTGCAAGGGAGATCCCAAAGCCCTTTCTCGGCTAGAACGTGAGCAGCAATTCCGCAACTAAAAGCGGCTGGTTTATCGCACACGCATGCACACGCTCGCTAGAAACGCTCATCAAGGCAGGGAGGCTGCCGCCGCAGGCCAGTTCCAGAGGAATCCAAAAAGTTCCCTGCATTCTTGGAAGCTTACAAAGGTTGACGCAGCAACCAACTCAAAAAGGCAACATTGACATCAGGGCTCAGTCCAGGTACAACACACCCGCAGCACCACAAACACAGGTAGCAGCCGGAGGAGGAGGAGGGATGGCCACGGAAGGGCGAGGCGGCGCTCCGGTCCGGGCTCTGCCGTCGCCTGCCCCGCAGCCGCCGGCCGAAAGCAGTCACGCCTTCCCGGGTCACCGCCTGCGGACGGGCTTGTAAATGCACACGGCCATCAGGATCATGGCCACGAGGAGGACGCCGAAGACGCTGCCCATCAGTGCTGGCGGGAGGAAGGAGAGGGGCTGGTGAGGAGCGGGACGCCCCCC
>JAIXND010000754.1:733682-766614 GCA_023646645.1 Varanus salvator macromaculatus | reverse complement strand
CAGATTCCTCCTCCCCAGGAGGCTTCGCTCCAGTGCCCCGGATAATTGCCTTCCCTCGCTCTGGCACCGCAGATCGTCCTCAGATGCCATCCGGCGCCCGGAGCAGCCTTCCTCAGCCAGATGCCCCCCAGATGTGCTGCACTGCAGCTGCCTGGAATGATGTGGCTGCCCAAGACATCTGACAGGCATCTGGTGGCCCAGGGCGGATGAACGGACAAGGGACCGGCCTCCGAGGGCCGAGGCCCCGCTGCTGTGGATCCTGCCGGGACAGGCAGTGGAGCCCAGGGCAGCAGGAGCCCCCTCCGCCCGTCTTTCCCAGTGGCAACGGGCTGGGCAGAGAGCGGATCTCCAGGCACTTCGCAGGTCAGCGCCCGGCGGTCCTGGCCGCTGGCCTGTTGAAGCGCCAAAGCGTCTTCCCACCCGAGCCCGCAATTTTCCTTGTGCCAAGTCACCTTGCCCTTTTCCCTCCCTCCCTCCGAGCTCTAGCTCTCCAGGGGACGGGCAGGGAAGGCTGTGCAGCCCTTTTCATTAGCAAGTGGAAGCCGTGCCTGTTACGCAATTGCCATGGATGAGTTCCATTCGGAGCCCCTGTTGCCACCAGAAGGTGGAGGAATCGTCCTGCACCTTAGAGGCGAGGGGGCCCAGGGCACCCTCCCCATCCCCTGGCGAACACGCCGTGGGCACCCAGGCCATGCTCAAGCCAGCGCCCTCGCGTCGCCCGGCTCTTGTCTCGCAGTGCGTGCCACGGTATGCCAAACGCTCCGCGGGCATTTCTCGCCACGCCTCGTCTGCAGTGCTGAGTTCTCCCATTGCTATGCACAGCGACACTTGCATCTCGTAAGTTCCGAAGTGCACTGCCTAATTAACGGTCCTCTGATGATGGAGTTGGGTGGCCGGAGAGGACACCCTGCTCTCCGGAGTCACTTGGCTTCTCCGGGCATGTGGCTGCCACTCACAGAGCACGGGGGCGGCCGGCCTCTTGAAAAGGTCGTTTCGAGCCCTGCTTTTGGAGCAGAGATTCACAGCAGGAGGTGTTGCTGCTCCGCACGTCGGAACTGGGTCCTAGCACTGACGCACACTGGTGCGATGTGCGGAAGAAGGGGCGAAGGGGCGTGTGACCCAGACAGCGATGCTTGCCGGGTCCAGTTGAGCACAGGAGCTGGTGGTGCTGAGGCGATCAGGAGGGTCCTGTGGTTCCACCTGGAGACCTCGTGTCACACCGTTGGTCTGCAGCAGCCTGTCCCACCCTGCTGCCTCCCAGATGGGCCAGAATAAGACTCCAGTCACCCTTAAGCCAGCATGGAGAATGGCAGGGCTCCAACACATCTGGGGGGCGCCGGGTTGGGGAATGTGTTTCTAGGGCTTGGTGGATGAAGGCCCTGAGCAGAGGGGAGGTCGACCATTTTGTTGTGCCGGCGAGGGCTGGGAGACGCCTGTTTCTGTCGACATGGTGCCCGTTGCTGCTGCCCTGGGTAAGGACCCACTGGGTGCCGGCAGCCTCCGTTGATCCCGAGGCCTCAGTTGATCCAAGCTGCGCAGCCTCTGTTAATCTGAAACGGGGTTGCAGGGTCCCTTTCACAGCTCGCCTTTAAGCACCTTTTAATTGTCCGGTGCACTTGCAGCGAGCTTAAAGCATTTTTATGCATTAATCATGAACAGGCTGGCATTGTGCGCGCTTGAGGGCTATTCTTGGAGAGCTTTTTCTGGAGAGTTATTGACTGCCTGGCACTGGCTGCTCTCAAGTTGGTCTGTGGTCGCTGATACGGGCCGTGGACTCCCCGGCGTTGAGTCACTGATTGCGTGCAGCGCTGGGAGCTGAAGATGGAGCTTCTGCAGTCTCCCGCCTGGTTCTTTAAACAAATGCACAAGCTTTGTTAGTCTACTGTTTCCTGAACTTGGCATCAAATCATTGGTGAGCTTGATCTATACCTGCCTTTATAATTGGGCTTGCAACGTTTTAATAAATTCAGGGTGTAATCCTATGTGTTTCAGGCAGGAAAAGTCCCGGGGGATGCTGGGAATCTTAGTACGTCTTCCTGCCTAAACACGCACACTAAGAAGGGTGTTCCCGTTAAAAGGATGGCAGGTTTCTAAAAGCTCTTTATTTCTAATGCAAGTGTGTGTTTGTTTATTATGAATAATTTCTGCCTCACTTCTGGCAAATGCCTTCTGAGTGGTTTACAATTACAAAAGCAAAGAACAACAACAAAATAGCCAAGCAACCCAAAACAGGAAACACCACAAATATCCCACTGGTGTGATCCTAACCAGTAAAATCAACCAAAAATTCAAAACATTAAGAAGCCAGCAATGGAACCCACTGCTAGAGCAACAGCCTAAAGGGGGAATATTGGACTGAAGAGGAAGGTCTTCACCTGGCTCCCCCTGAAGCCGCGGAAAAGCTGCCAGTGGCTGCCTTCTCGTAAGCCTTGCTTTCACCCAAACGCAAATTTGAATCCATGAATGACGGGGCTGAAGCGCATACAAGCAGCGCATTTCTCTAAGTGGGTGAGTGCGGGCCAGACTATGACGCCCATCATTTTCAGCCAGTGCCGATGGGAGCTGCTTAGCACGGCGGGAGAGCTCCCAGGGTGGGCAAGGCCTGCTTGGACTGCGCCATGCTCTTGTTTCCTCCCCAAGGGGCCGGATCCTGCTGTGAGCCACAGGCCAGTGTAACGCTGTGCTGCGGAGGCGTCTGATAGCCCAGCCTGCAAGGGGCGCTTTGGTTTGGAGCGACCAACCGGGTGTCCGAGGGCGGAAGCAGAGATGAAAGGGCCTTGGTGACAAATCGTGCCATGAAGCTGCCTGCCTCGAATTACCATGACAAAGGGCAGCACTCAGTTCGGAAGGGTGCCCCCTATTTGAAGCTGGATGGCCAAAGTGGGAAAGGCTTCAGAAATCCCAGCCACAGTGAGTGGGCCGAGGAGGACCGCCTCTGGAGCGATTCTCTCTTTGAAGATGAAAGCGGGGCCTTTGGGGAGACGACATCACAGCAAACCGCACGCTCCCGTCCCTCCCCGGCTGGCTGCAGCCTCTCTGGATAATGCTTCGGACAAAGACCCTGCGCCGGTCAGAAGCCGCTTCCCCGTCCTCCTGCTTGCCCTCGCCCAGCTGTGCGAGCTCATCCTCTCGTGTGGATAGCATTGCTCTGTTTCCATGGAAACGGCCGCCTCCCGAACAAATCCTGCACCACGGCTCCAGAGCTCTCGCGGCTTCGGCTTGGTTGCGTCGGTGAGCGCAGCGGTCGGAGGGGATGGGATCGGGGGCTCTGCGTCAGTGCGGCGTCACCGCTCCGCCTGCGTCCACACGCGCGGGCGGGTGGAGTGGTGTGGTGTGAACGTGCCTTCCAGACTGTTGCACGCTACAAGCCGTGTGCAAATTGCCGTCCCCAGGTGTGCAAAAGGAATGTTTTCCGGCTAGGTGGGAGCAGCCTGGAAACACGGAGACGAGAAGTCCTGTTCACACAGGCGCTTCCGAGGTGACACAGGGCCAGGCAGAGCTCGGAGCATCTCCTTGGGCCGACTCGGTTTGGATGCCGGCCTTCCCCCTGGATTTTTCTTTTAAGAGTGGCCAGCTTGTGTGAACTCAGCTGGCGTAGACATGCGGCGGAAGAAAAACACTACACAAAGCCGCTCCGTCGTAGGGCTCCGGCAGTCGTGTTTTGTTTAGTGAGTTGATTCAGTGCTCCCCAGAAAAGATGGCCAAGTGGACGGGACACACAGCAGGCGCTTCAGGGATCGCGTGAGCGCTCCAGGAGGGAAGGTGGCCTCCGGCCCGGCTCAGACGTTCTGGTCCCGCAGTGGAGGAAGCACTGCCACTTCCGTGAACTGAACAGCTGCGTTTTAGGTGGGTGCTGGCCACACTGAGAAAGGAAGCGCTGACCTTTCCAGGCGGGGCTGCAGACGGCCTGCCTGGGTTGCTGGCATGGAGCTCTGCTCCCTGCAGCGGCCACCGCTGCAATCCCAGCAGAGCCAAGGCTCTTGGGCACTGCTAGCCCTTTGGGGCCTTCAGGTTGCGGGTCCTACTCCACCGACTGGTGCGGAGCCTGCAGGAAAGCGGCTTGGCAGAAGGAATCCAGCCATTCAGGGAGACGGAGGCCTCGCGTTTTGTACCTGGTTGGCACGAAGGAAAGCGCGTGTGGCCTTGAGCCGGCGATGGGTTGCTGGTGGCCGACCAGATGTTTTGGCCCACAGTCCCCATCGGCCATGGCCAGCATAATCAGCAGCGAGGCGTGAGAGGAGTTCTTAGTCCAAACATCTGGAGCACCTTGTTCGAGAGGGAGACGGGCACCCTGGCTTCCGAGTGCCTGCTTCCTCTCTGCACCCCGCAGGGCCCGCCTGACCAACACTCAGCTCCCCGTGGCTCCCTCTTCTCCTTGGTAGATCAGACTCTCTCGAAGGCTTCCCCTTGGACTACCTTCCGCTTCGGGAAGCCAGGAGTGGCCATGAAGTCAGCCGGAGGGTGCCCTGGGAAAGGCCGCAGCGGCGTCACAGCTGCTCAATCCCTGGAGGTGTGTCATGGAGGTGTGTTCCTGAAACACGCTGAAAATGTAAGGCTGGTGCCTGAGAATCCAGAGGTCTTTCCCCTCACTGTCTGTGATATGAAGAAACGTGTTGCTGGAGAAACTTGTTGAAAACCAGGACGCCAGGGTTGTTAATCGCCGCTTTTAAGGGAAGGCGGCACTGGCAGCAGCGAAATTCTGCCCGCTTGTTCAAACAGCCATCATGGGTCTTGGCTGCGTCGTTATCTGTATGACCCAGAGCAAACAGTGGCTGAACGCCCCAGAACAACGCTGGCCGTGTCCTTCAACGTATTAAAATAGGATGTTGCCGTTCCTTTGTGCAGTGGCGTCTCAGCTTGCCCGTGCGGGATACTGGAATCCCAGGTTGCTGGGAGCACCGGGATGGACGCAGTGGGGAGGGCGTGAGCCTGTGCGTGCGAGATGGATTAGCAAAAGCGCAAACCAGAAACTGGACCCTGGCTTGCACCCATGGAAGTGCGAGGGGCAAAGGACAAGTGGAGGAGCATGTGACGGAGCGAGCGGGGCCGAGGCCAGGCTGCCCTGCTAGAGGTGATCTCCCTGAAGGGGTTTGCCTCCCTGGGCGGGCGGCACGAGATGGCAGCGAGGGTGGAGGGGGGCGGTGCAGAACTCTCGGCTTCCCCAGGATTGAACCCGTGTCTGAGAACATCCTGCGGCGTCTTTGCAGGAACGGCTATGGGGAGGAAAGCAGAAGCGCCTCGGTGTGGGATCAGACCCAAAGCGTGCCGCGGCCGGCACCCTGTGGGACCTTCCACATCCAAGCAGCGGTCTACTACTGAGCTACGCCCTTTCATGTAAATGTGAAGCAAGAGTCTAGTCCTCATTGTTTTGAACAAAGGCAGATTGAAGTGGAGTCATGGGCATAAGCTGCCTCAAACTAAAGCAAAGCCTCGGTCCCTTTAGTATTGCCCATATGGATTGGCTGCGGCTCTGCAGCAGGGACGGCCGTCTCCAAAGAGCAAGCCGGCTTGGGCTGGGCATCTTTCTGGAGAAGCTGAGAACTGAACTCGCAGTCTTCTTCGAGCAGCGCAAGGACTATACCATGGAGTCAGGACCCCTCCTGGGAAAGTTTGGTTTGGTTTGAATAGCAGAGGTTTCGCAGGAGTGGCCAAGCCTTGACTGCTGGGTGAGTCAGAGAAGAGAGCCGGGCAGCCTGGCTCAGGCCTCTGCCTTGACAGTTGGATTCCTCCAGTGGCAGAACCGGCTGGGAAATGTGGTGGAACCTGTTTGCCAGGATCGGGGCTGCTGCAGCCGGCCGGCCTGCCAGGAATTGCTTCTTGAAGTGGGCCCTGGAACCCACCCGCCGGGCCGGGGGGGGGGTTGGTTGGGAGGGCAGCCGTGTGCAGTGGTGCACCTTGCTTTGCCCTGGGAGGCCGAGCTGAGCTCTGCGGAAACAAAACCGGCTGGCGTGGTGAAGGGTTGGCTGTCCTCCAGCCAGGTGTGCAGCCAGAGGCCCGGTGGGCCCAGGGTGGGGGTGCTGGCCGGACTGTTGGCTCCCCGACCTCGGAGGGGAGGCGGAGTGCCAGGGCGACTCATTTATGCCCTGGGAGAGGCTCTGTACACATCCGGCCCTCCCGTCACTCCCCTTCTGAGGCTGAGCCGCAGCCTCGCTAGCTGTCCCTGGGTGGACACACACCCCCCCCCCCCGCTCATTGCCTCCCGTGCAGAACAGGGCCAGGTGGCCGTGAATTTCTGGCTTTTCTGGCTACTGGGGGCAGGGGCAATGTGACAGTGGATGGCAGAACTGCCACAAGGGGCCCTCGCTTGACCGTCATCACAGGGGCCTGCGGTGGGGTGGAGGCAGCTGGCAGGCGAGGCGGCAGAAGCGAGCGGAGAGCAATTACTCGCCGGGCAGGCTTAGTCATCGGCGCTGTGCCTCAGCTGCTGGCGTGGCAGCTGCGGGGCTCCTTTCTCCTGGAGGAGCAGGGGCGGCTGCGGGTGCTCCGGCGCGTGGGGAGAAAGCAGCGGCAACGGGCAGCACCATGGCTGGGAACTGCCGGAATAGACTGAGCCGGGTGTCCATGCTTCCTCTGGCTGGCACGCTCAGCCGCAGCGGGACTCGCCTTGGCAGACTGGCTGGGGGACGGAGAGCAGAGCGTTGCCGGGCACCTGGGGTCTCCTGCTGTGCCCGGCCAGGCACAGCCGCCTCCCCGCAGCTCCACGGTCCCCTCGGGCTTGAAGGGTCTTCAGCCTTGCCCCGCGTGGGTGTTTTTGAAAGCCGTCTGTGCTGATATTTGTGGCTCCGGCCCCTGCCAAACCTGGTGCTGCTCCCAGGCTGGGAACGAGGGGTTGCAGCCCCAAATATTGGAGCGACTCCTGGGCAGTCCCGGTCTCTGTGAAGCCCAGGTGCAGCTGCCTGCCTCTTTCATGTCATCGTCACGTAGAGTTATTTTAAAAGCCTCGAGTGCCAGGCACAAACCAGCTGCTCTGTGCAGGCAAAGCCTCCATGCGCACCCACCCCATGAGGAGGAGTTGCTGGGTGAGCATTACGGGGGAAAGTATTACTCCTCAATGGGTGGATTTCTTTCAGAACGCTAATTAGTGGCGGGGAGGGGCCATTCAGATGCTTTGCCCTTCTCCGTCTGCCGTCCGTCACATTCACCCTCCAGCCTTCCCTTCCCTTTTCCTCCCGCTGGCGGACGCAGGAGACTGGGCAGGCCTGGCTTGGGGGAACGAAGTCTCGGCAGTGTAGGGGAGACTGCAGTGGGGGCTGGCCTCTGTCCTCCACCCACCCGGTGCCGGGGCCCCCCCAGCGATGTGCCCTTCCGGGCCCGAGTCACACGGCTTGCCCTGCGCCGTCTGAAGGGGGGGGGGTTTGCGCAGAGTCCCAAATGGATTTCCCCGTGATGCAGAGCCCTTGAGGCCGACTGCTGTTTCCCCGCCCCACCTGCGGCTGGTTGCAATACAGCAGGGCTCTCGATGCCGTGCCGCGTTGGCCTGTGCCGGGGGGCCTCCGAGGGCTCCTTCAGCCCGGTGCTGCTCCGGGACACAAAGGACCTGCCCCCCCCGGGTGGCCCTTGCAGGGGGCAGGCTGGGCCGCGGCCAAGCCCACTCCCTGGCCGGGAGCCGGGAAGCAGCCCAGGCGCCCGCTCCCGGGCAGGCCCTTCTCCTCGGGGAGCTGCCCTGAAGGGGGTGCTGGGCCCCGTCTCTTGCTTATCGGGACCGTTTTGCAGGTGAAGCAAATCATGGAGGAAGCCGTCACGAGGAAGTTTGTGCACGAGGACAGCAGCCACATCACCTCCTTCTGCGGTAAGCGGGCTGGCTGGGCATGGCTGCCCCGGGCTCCGCTTTCCCACTCTGCTCCCCTTTGTCTGTCGTGCTGGGGCCGAACCGTGGGCCTTCGTCAAGGCGTAAATTCGCAAATTCACGGGGGCGGGCAGGCCGGAGCGGCATCGCAGGAGCGAGGATGCTCTTCAGGGAGCCTGCGGCCGCCCTCTGCAACAAGGGGACGTGTCTGGAGGGCGCCCCCCCCAGCCGCGAGCTGTCCTGCTCCCAGCGAGAGCTGGGGTGGCCGGGCACAGGCCCCCGGCCGGCGGAGGGAGTGGCGTCCCGCTGGAGGCCAGCTGCTGCCCCAGCTGGGCGCGATGCCGCCCGGCCCACCGGCCCGGTGGGGTCGGCTGCCGCCGGCCATGCCCCCGGGAGGCAGGGCAGTCCCCATGGTGCGCACAGCCAAGGAAGGGGCCGCCCTGCTGCCTGTCCTGCCCCAGCGGCGGAGTGTGGGTAGCCAGGGTCCGGCCGTTCCCGCTCGCCAAGAGGGAAGGGCCGTGCCGTGTGACGCCTCCTCTCCCCCTGCCGGCTCCCACTCCCCAGCGGCCGTCGAAGCCTGCGTCCTCCACGGCCTGAAGCGCCGCGCAGCCGGCTTCCTGCGCAGCAACAAGATCGCAGCCCTGTTCATGAAGGCAGCGAAAAGCTTCCCGCCTGCCGAAGAGCTTTGCCGGAGGGTGCAGAGTCTGGAGCAGCTCATCGAGAGCGCGTGAGTCACGACAGCGCGAGCCGGGGTGCGGTCTCGGCCCAGGCGCCGCTCAGCAGGGGAGTTCAAGCCTTCAGGGGGTCTGTGGCCCCCCCAGTGTGCTGCCCGCAGTCAGTAAAATCCCACATAATAAAGCCTGCAGGCAGCGCTTCTCTTTTCGGGCGTTGCCACACCTGCCCGGTGCAGCTGGATGCTCTTCACGAGTACTAGAGCTCATGAGAGCCGCAGAAGCATCCGGCGGGCACCCCGCTCTGGAAAGCCAGGAATTCTGGACCGGGTTTTGGTGGGCATGGAGGACCGGATTGCTGCGGCCTGCAATAGACCGAAGAGCGGGCAGGCGAGTTCGGGGTGCTCAGCCTCTTTCTGGGATCTTCCTTTCAGACGGTTTTGGCCAGGGAGGAATGCTGCTCTGAGCGCGTACGAGCAGGACTGGGGCGGCCGGCGTGGCCGGCGTGGTCAGCGCAGAGGGCCCGCCTGGGGGGTCTGTTACGCCTCGGGTCCTGCTGAACGTGGGCTAGTTTCCTTTTCCTTGTCTCTCGGAAGGCGAAACCAGGGAGGGGGTGCCACAGAGAGCACCCGCAAAGTCCAGAAGCTCCCCAACCTGTCCCCGCAGGCCATCAAGCACCTTTGGATCCGGACAGCCCTGTTTGAGAAGGTCCTGGACAAGCTAGTGCACTACCTGGTGGAGAACAGCAGGTAAAGACGGGCTCCGCACCTTTGCCCACGCTCGGCCGGCCAGGGGGCCGCAGGGCTTCTCCGCCCGAGGCCTCGATGGAGCACTTCACACGCAGAAGGCGGGGGTCATTGGCTCGCTGTCTGGGGCCTGTCCCCGTGGCACAACCAGTTTTGCAGCCAGTTTAGAGGGAGGATAACGTGGCGCTAGATTTTCAAGGCGAGGCAAACTGCATGGCAGCTGCTTTTTGTTGTTACGTCACACCACAAACAGATGGGGAAAGCAGAACCTTGGAAAAAGGGCACGTCTAAATGAGGCTGTTCCTCACACAAACAAAACGGGAGACGAGGCTCCGTGGCGCGTGGGATCAGGGCCCGCCCTAAATGGTTGGTGCATTAAACACTCAGATCTGTTGAGCTCGTGTGGCTGGATCAGCAGGTGCCCCCAAACCGTTCCAAACCTGACCGGCTTGGGGTCGGAATATGTAGACCTCCACCTCTTTCCACCGGAGCCTGTCTGTATTTTGTGGCCTTCCATGGAGGGACTCAAAACAGGGCCTTCTCTGTAGCAGCACCCTGACTGCAGACCTCCTTCCTGAGCGAGGTTAGGTTGGGTCCATCCCCAGTGGGTTTTAGACAGACAGCGAAAACTGCTTTTTTTGCGAGGGCTTCGGCTTTTAAAATGAGTTTCCTTGCTTTTAACGAACAGTGTTGTTCTCTCTTAATTGGCTTTTATGCCCTCGAGTGCTGATGTCAGAAAAGCGATTAAGAACGCCCGATAAATAAGCAGCCATTTGGAGACGCTGCCTTCTACTAGCCAAGCAATGATCCAGCTCTTCTTGTGGGCTCATGAGCCACCCGAGCAGAGAAGCACAGCTCTTTCCCGGGCCTTATCAACGCCGCATCTGCTGGAGTTCAGCATCTTGTGGGCCAGAATAAAAGGCAGGCCCCGTGGCAGCTGAATCCCAAGTGCAGTAATTCAGGCACAGGAAGCTGGGGAGAAGTAATAACCTCCCTCGCTTTTGCAAACCGCAGATTTTAATATGGCTTTTCCTTCCAGCTCCTCTGCCCGCAGACGGAGATAAGGCGGCCCAGACTGAGCCATGCTCAGAATCTACAGTGGGTGATTAAATGGCCTGGCGGGGCTCATGCGGAGCCCTGGTACACGCGGCCTCCGAGGCGCCAGTGACGGGTGGCTGGGGAGAGGGGGCCGCGTGTGGGGAGGGGGCTGGATGCGAGCCGCTCCAGACGGAGCAAGGAGGGGCATCCTCGCCTCGCTCAGGCGTAGGGCTCCCTCCTGCGAGCCGCAGGGACGGCTGTCCACTCGGGAGGTTTCAAAGGGGGTGGAGGGGCACGCGGAGCAGGAGAAGGCTGTCCGTGGCGCCTGGATCCCTTCAGGATCACAAGCAGCGGGCCTGGGCCCACCCGTGGCTGGGGAGGAGGGGCGGGAGGGGCTGTGGCACTCGTGAGCCTCTTGGGGACTTTCCACTCCGGGGACCAAGATGCCGGATTCCCCTGTGGGGAAGAGAGCCGGAATGGCGAGGCCTTTACGGTATCCGGCGATTCGTATGTCAGCCCCCGCAGCTGGGGAGCCAAAGAAAAGCAGGCAGGGAGCAGAGGAAGAGAGAGCAACAAGGTCAGAGCGGGGCAACGGGCTGCGAGGGGCGAGCGAGGACTCCTTCTGCTTAAGAGGAGACGATCGATCCAATATTGGGGCACGAGCCGCTCCCTTCCCGTTCCTCGCTTCGCTCAGTCCTGTGCAGAGCTCCGTGCTGACCATGCTCGCCCGTGCTTTCTCCCCCGTGCAGCAAGTACTACGAGAAGGAAGCGCTGCTCATGGACCCGGTCGACGGCCCGATCCTCGCCTCCTTGCTGGGTAAGGCGCGTCGGGGGCGCAGGGCTTTCCCAGGCCAGGCCTCGAGGCCGCCCGTGGCCGGCCGGGCAAGGGCGCGGAGGCCCCTTCGTGTGGGATGCCGGCTGTCGCGAGGGTCCCGGCGGGGCACCGTGGGCAGCTCCGCAAGAGGCCGCCCTCGTTTCGCGCCGGCTGCGCGCATCTCCCGCCAACCGTGGAAGGGTGGCGACGGGCTGCTGCGCTGCCGACTGGGGGGGCCGAATCCGCCCCAGAGCAGGGTTGGCCTGAGTGACGGCATCGCCGAGGCCATCGATGGTCCCCGCAGGTCCTTCAGTGCGGGGGCGGGGGGCAATTCGCTTGTCTCTGGTGTTCCGCCCTTCGTGGGGCTTCAGTGGGGAATAGCTAGAAGAGGGGCCGGCCGCCCCCAGGCATGGGCCCCGCTGCTTCGAGGGCTGGGTTCCACTGGGTGGGGGCGGTCGCAGCGGTCCGGCTTGCTCCAGGAGGTTTCCCCTGCTGCGGGCGTCCCGGGCCAGCCTGCCCCGAGGTGGTGCCTGTGTGGGCTGGCCATGGCGGCCACGGACACGGTCCGGAAGGGCCAGTCTTTGGAGCCTGCCACTCTGCCTCCCGCAGTCGGGCCGTGCGCGCTGGAGTACACCAAGATGAAGACTGCGGACCACTTCTGGACCGACCCCTCAGCCGACGAGCTCGTCCAAAGGCACCGCATTCACAGCTCGCACTGCCGGCAGGACTCGCCCACCAAGCGCCCGGCGCTCTGCGTAGGTGCCGGGGACCCCCGGGCGAGGGGAGCTTGTTCCCACTGTGCCGTGCGCAGCTGGGCGGCCCTCCGCCACCTGGCGCGCTGCGGTGTGGGCCCCGAGAAGCCGGCCCCGAGCCTCGTGCGCAGCCGCCCTCCTGTGCTGCTCTTCAAGCGGACAGAAGCCCCCGTGTCTTGATGAGGAGAGAAATCGTCCTCCTCGGCTGCAGGGGGATGGGGAGCACCCGGGGCAGCCCCTCGAGGCCTCGCCCTTCCTGGGAGCCCCTTCCTGGAGTTCTGGGGTGCTGGTCTGCGGCCTTGACAAGCCCATTGGTGGGAAAGGCGCAGCTGGCACACCCTGGGACCCTGCGGGGTGCCCCGGCCCACAGCGTGCCCTGAAGAGGTGGGATTTAGGCCTGGGTCTTCCTCCGCTGGGGGGCCGAGGCCGCTCGCGCTCCCCCGAGGGGGGGGCACCGTGACGTGGCCCGCGAGGGGCTGCGCTCACCCTTTCCCCCGCGGCTTCCCACAGATACAGAAGCGGCACTCGAGCGGCAGCATGGATGACCGGCCGTCCCTCTCGGCCCGAGACTACGTCGAGTCGCTGCACCAGAACGCCAGGACCACCCTCTTGTATGGGAAGAATAACGTCCTGGTGCAGCCCGTGAGTAGCCGCCTGGCCGGGGGTCCGGGGGGCCGCCGTGCGGTGCAAGAGGCAGCCGGAGCGAGAGCTGCGGCTGCGCTGCGCTTTGCTCCCCCAGAGCCGGTTTAGCCCTGCCAGATGTATTAAGCGCTCGTCTTGCGCAGCAATGCGTGCCTGACCCTTCCGCTGGCTGCGAGGAGACGCAGGGGAACCGGGGGGGAGCCAGCAGGCCTCTTCCCTCCCACGCTGGCAACTGGACCCCGGAGTTTTCTGGGCTCCTGAACAATCACGGGTTTTCAAGTCTACCCTCTCCCTCATGAGGATCAGAAACAAAGTCGTTTAAAGAGATTTGCAAATGGCTGGGAATGTTCCCAGCTGTGGACAGGCAGCGGGTGGGAGCAAGTGACTCCCTTCCGGCGTTTCTTCTCTCTTCCCAGCGAGATGATATGGAGGCAATCCCAGGCTACCTGTCCCTTCACCAGACGGCCGACATCATGACGCTCAAGTGGACCCCAAACCAGCTGATGAACGGCTCTGTGGGGGATCTGGACTACGAGAAAAGGTAGGCCGGGCCGGAGTACGCGTGGCCCTCCCTGGATGCCTCCAGGCGCTTTATTTATTTATTAATTAGAATTTTTATATGCCGTCCCCTTGCTACATAGCCTCAGGACGGCTCACACAAATAAATATAATACAAATACAGTTACAACCCGGAAACACCCTGGCTGCACAATTAAAACCTGTAAATATTATACGTTGTTAAAATATTGTTTGAATAAAAAGGTCTAACCCTGACGCCAAAAAACAATGACGCTTCGGTTGCGGCCACCCTCTGCAGGTGCCATGAGGCGTTATGGGGCTTGTGCTCCAGGTCAGGGGGGCACGTGGCACGGGACCCCTTTCTGGAGTGCTTGGCCGGGAGCAGATGCCCACCTGCCCAAGCCGGCTGTCTCTCGCGCACATCCTAGGCCGACCACCGCCTCTCAAGCGTCCTTCCGGCACACCTGCTTGGGCCGGCGGCCCTCTGAGCAGGTGTGGCTGCTGCTGAGCCTGCGCAGAGGGTGGCGGGAGGCCAGCAGGCCTGGTGTGGCCGCACCCCGTACTCGTTTAGAGTGTGGGGGCTCCCTGGCCCGTCAGCAGGAGAAGCGAAACAGTCCAGCGGTGCCTCAGAGCTGGCAGGGGGGGCTCCACGGACAGCCCTCGGGAAGCCGTGGCCGTCCGTGGCCCAGAGGCGGCACGAGCCACTCGCGTGGAACGTGCCCTGCCCAGGTGGCTCTTGTCGCGCCTCCGCACTGTCCTGTGGGTGGCGCTCAGCCGAAGCAGGGCAGCCCCTGGGGGGCAGGGCAGGGCAGGGCAGGCCTGCAGGGGTGATGCTGACCCCACCGGCCATTCCCCTCCTCTCGCAGCGTCTACTGGGACTACGCCATGACCATCCGCCTGGAGGAGATCGTCTACCTGCACTGCCACCAGCAGGGTAAGAGCTCCGCCAGGCCACCCTGGCCTCACAGCCCCTCCAGCAGCCCCACTAAGCCCGGGGCCCCTCCCCGCAAAGAGCGTACGATTCCAGCCCCCGTTGTCCGGAAGAAAGCGGCCTCTTAGGACGCCGCGTGATGCCCAGGCGCCGTGGGAGGGTCTGACCGGGCCCCAGTGCCACCTCCCCTCCTCTGGGCGGCTCTGCTCAGGCTCTTTGATGGAGCTGCCTGGCAGGTGCCGGGGACGGGGACAGGGTGGGGGGGCTCTTTGCCGGAGCGTGCCTCTCATCCCTGCTCGCCACCCGTGTCTCCTCCCGGCTTTCTCCTCCTCCCCGCCAACAGTGGACAGCGGGGGGCACAGTTGTCCTGGTGAGCCAAGACGGTATCCAGCGCCCGCCGCTGCACTTCCCCAAGGGGGGGGCATCTCCTGCAGTTCCTCTCCTGCCTGGAGAACGGGCTGCTGCCCCACGGCCAGCTGGACCCGCCGCTCTGGTCGCAGAGGGGGAAGGTGAGCGTGATTCCGCAGCCTGGGGCGGTGAGCTTGTTCCCTGCTGGGGTGCCGGATGCCGTTGCCGCTCGTTTAACGGCAGAGCGATGCTTGTGGGGGCGGGCAGGCGGAACGGCCACGTCGTCCTGCTCCCCGCCGCCATCGTGCCCCAAGCGCTTGAGTGAAACGGGCCCTTGCAGGGATGCCCCCGCTCACGATGGGCCCGCAGAGCAGCTGCTTCCGGTCGCCAGGTTCCGTCCTTGGGAACTCTGGGAAAATCCCTGCAGATGCTGCCAGGCGCGCTGGATGGACCGGGTGCGGGCACCTTCCCCGGGTGCGTGTTTAAACTGCACTTCATGCAGAGCCACGGGGATCGGAGGCCTCGCGGTTGGTCGAAGTGACAGGCGGTGCTCCCCAAAAGCGCTCCCCTCCCGCAGGGTCCCAGGTTGGGGAAAGCGGCCTGAGCCCATGTAGTCTCACCCAGAATGCTTTTTAAAAAGTTCGGTTGCATCAGCTCTTCTGCTGAAAGTATTGGAAGCCTCGAAACCCCGTTGTGATCTGGGGCGCCACGTCACGGCTGCCACGCTGAGGGGAAGGAGGCCCGTGACTCTCGAGCTGGAGATCAGCCGTTCCTTGTCATTTCGCTTCCTGAAGGGGAAGGTGTTCCCGAAGCTGAAGAAGAGAACCCCGCAGGGGTCCTCAGAGTCCGCCTCGGACAAGGAGGACGACGAGGCGACGGACTACGTCTTCAGGATCCTCTATCCCGGCATGCAGCTGGAGTTTGGTGAGTTCGCTCACTCGCTCGCTCACTTCATGCCTTCCTCAGGGTAGCTTTTTATTTTACTGGGCATTATAGAAACAGCGTGTTGCCAATGCATATGTCATATTAAAATTCTGGCCCATTAAAATGGCCTATTAAAATTCTGCACCAAGAAAGACCAAACTCTGGAGAGTCCCAGATGGGGGACAAGTGCCAAGAAGAAGTGAGGAGAGACACATTTCCCAAAGCACAGATGATAAAAACTCGCGGGGCTTGTCTCGCACGTGAAAGGACGAGCAGGGTGGGGGGAGAGGGCCCTGGGCCAGCGCTTAGGCACTTGGGTCGTACGTTCCAACCAGGGAAGGAGGTTTTTCTGTTGGGGACCGTGGAGAGTCGCTCTCTTGCGGAGCAGGGCTGGAGGCATAGATTCTCCAACGTGGCAGAGGGCCCACCTCTTCCCGGGTGTGAGAGGGGCAGGGTGTTGTGCGTATAATTTTTGGCAAATAAAACGATGCGGAAACGGATCTCAGTGGGCCTTCCAAATGCTTTGTTCATTCTCCGCTCAGCACTACCCCTGTGTGCAGCTCTCATAGAAACCAGCAAAACAAGGAAGGAAGGACGGAAGGAGGGAGAGCTTGGCTCCCTGGAGCTTACAGTCGAAATGGGAAGTGAGGGTAGCACAGGAAAAAGTGAAGAACATCCTGATCGTTTACCCCAATTTTGATTTGTTTTACTGAGTTTTGTTCTTGAGTTAAAGTCTGTATTTGCACACGTGGAGCCAGCCAGCCAAGCCGGCTCAGTTCCCCACCATCCCTTAAAATATTACAGGAAAGGAAGAGTGTTTGGTTAATCGGAGGCTGTGCTTCCCTGCCGCGTGTTTCCCTCTGCAGGACCCTCCTGAGGTGGCTGCTTGGCCGGGCCCATCCTCACGTTGTGCCTTTCCCCCTTTCCACTCCTCTAGTTGTCGTTAGCAGCTCGTCTTGTCTTCCCCGCGCTTCTCCTGGCGCCCCCGGGGGAGAGACGGCCTGGACGACCTGGACCCCCGGCAAAGTCGTGGTGATCCCCACGCAGTCTCCAAGTCTCCCCAAGGCAGCCCTCGCCCTGCCTGCCACACCGGGGGGCAGGCAGCATCTCCGTAATGTTGCCGCCGGGGCACTGGGGGCGCTTTGGCTCAGCTCGGCTCGGCGGCTCGGCTTCGTGTCGGCATTTGTACATTCTGACTGCGCAGCTGTGGCAGCAGGCACTGGCTCCCGAGAGGCAGCTCCTCCTGTGTGAAGGCTGGCCGGGGGGGGCTGGGGGGGCACTGCTCAGGCGGGCACTGCTGCCAATGGGGTGAAGACGTGTGCTGGAAGGAGCCAGCCCTTCCGAGCCCAGCAGCCCCGCACCCGGTTCGCTGGGGCGGCCGGCCAGCGCTAAGCGATCGGAGCCCCGGGAGATCTCCGTGCCGGCAGCTATCCGGCCCCTGCTCAATTTTGTTTTGCCGGGCGCCTACCACATGGGGCCCGAGGTGACTCACGGCAAAATCCGAAGCAGCAATCAAGCGTAGAAACACTGGGAAGCGCTGTGGACACAGTTTCTCCCACGGAGCAGCTGCTTCCTTGGCACCTTTATTTTTAAGAGCGAGTCTGCTGAACGAACGAACGAACGCAGGCTCCTGCACAGCTGAGCCGGTCGGCCGCTCTCAGGTTGCACAAATGTCGTTGCCCACGGAGCCCCTGCCTCGGCCCGCTTCCTTTCCTGCTCTGATTCGAATCAAGTGCTTCCCCCCCCCCCCCCCCGCAGTTCAGGGTCCCCGAACTCCTCCACCGCCCCCTGAGCAAGAGTGTGGGCCTGCCTGCCCCTCGCCTGGCAGGAATGGGGCGGGCTCCTTCCGGTGCGGGGCCCCCGCCTTGCCGCTTGCTCGCCGGAGCTGAGCTGCGGCGCTCCTGGGCGGGAGCCACGAGATGTTCGCCTCCCAGCCCCTGGGAGTGGCAGTGTTATTCCAAGGGGACTGCTTCAGCCGGCTGGAGGATTGCCGCTCGGTGCGGAGCCGGCGCGCCGTGCGTTGGCCGAAGGAGGGCGGCCAGCTTGACCAGCCCGGCCCTTTCGCTCTGCAGTGCCCACCCTGCCTGGGCCCACCGAGGGCCTCCAGCGAGACCCCGGGGAGCTCGCCACGAGGAGGCACGGAGCAGCAGGCGTCGGCTGCAGCTTGGGCTCGCCGTGCATTTCCTAAGGGGTGTTTTGGTTCCTCCTCCGTCCGAGGTTCCTCCTTGGAAACTTGCCAATTCTTCACAAGGCTTTTAAAATGCACAAGAGAATAAACAGTTGCAATGAATAAACCAAAAGGAAAACACAGCAGGGAAAAAGGGTTTTTTAAATTCACATACATCTGAGCATACTCTTCAGGAACTTGCAATCATTGCTAATTGTTTGTTTTTTAAAACGTTTCTATACCGTCCTCTCACCAAATAGTCTCGGGACGATTGATTTTGCAATAAAAGTCACAATGAATAGTTGAAAGGCTTGGGGAGCCAGACGCTCCTGGGACAGTACAAGGACGGCAGGCAGGGGGCCACCAGCGGGTTTTGGTCTGCGTCTCCTGAATCCCGCCCCGTCCTGCATTTCTCCGGATGTTCAGGAGGCAGCAAGCAGCAGCTGAAGCAACCGGAGGAGCTTGGCTGGCTTCAAAGGACGGCAGCCGAGTTTCCCCAGGGCCCCAGGGGTGGCCCCCCGCGGATGGCGCTCCCCCTCCCGTCTTGATCTAGAAATTCTCGCTGTGATCAGGGTGGTGGCGGGTGCTGATCCGGCTGGTGATCCGGGCCTTCTTGATCTTCCCGATGGGGCTTCGCCTGCCTTCTCTCTCTCTCCCCGGAACGAGCCGCTTGCGGGCCACAGAGCCGACTTTAATGCGCGCGCATGCTTCCTCCCGCTCTTCCAGTGCCTCAGGACCTCATCGATGCGCCAGGAGGCGTCCTCCCCTCGGTGTGGCAGCCGAGCACCTGCAAGTCCTCCTGCTCCTCCTGCTCCCAGAGCGGCTCCACGGAGAGCGGCCCTCCCAATGGCTGCAGCCACGAAAGGTGGGGCGGGGGGCCGGCCTCGGGCCGGGGCTCGGCGAGGGAGAGCGGGGGGCTGCGTGGAGGTGGTGGGGCAGGTGGGCTGCAGCAGCACAACCAAGGGGGCCACGCGGGGCCCTGCGCCGCTCCTGCACCGGCAGGAAGGGAGTCCCGCAGGTTCCCCGGTCCTCCATTAGCAAGATGCAGCGCCGCTTTTCGCTTCAGGGCCGAGCAAGACGAGGGGCTGGTGGGGGGTCGGTTGTACGGTGGCGGATGGTGGTGTGCGAACCTGCACAACCCACCTGACCGGAAAGAGTAAACCAGAGGCGGAAGGAACGGGGGTGTGCCGTGGGAGAAGATGGGCCTTCCAGTCCACGCTCTCTCCGGAAGCGCATGGCCTTAGCTTAGCTGCTCTCCTGAGTCCCTCCTCCAGGTGGGACACCCCGCCTGAGGAAAGGGGGCGGCAGGGGGGCTAAAGGAAGGGGTCCCGCGACCAGGCCTGGCAGCCGGCTCTCCCTCCCTCTCTCGGCAGAGCTCCGCTGAAGCTGCTCTGCGACAACATGAAGTACCAGATCCTCTCCCGGGCGTTTTATGGCTGTGAGTCCCACGGCTCCCGCACCCTCGAGGCTGCACCAGGCCGGGTCTCTGCGGCCCGGGAAAGGCCGGCGGGGGCTGGCTGGAGGGTCGGTGCGGCCAGGCTGGTGGGGAGGGGAAAGCGGCCCAGCACATCCGCAGGGCACCGGGTCGGGGAGCCGGCTCAGGCCCTCCTGCGGCGGGTGGCAGGTCCTCCGGAAGCGGCAAGCGTCCGGGGGGGTGGGGGCTCGCGGCGACTCTCCTGCACTCTGCTCCCCTCCCCACAGGGCTGGCCTACTGCCGGCACCTTTCCACCGTGCGGACGCACCTCTCGGCGCTGGTGAACCACGACATCGTGTCCCCCGACGTGCCCTGCGACGCCAGCTGGGGGCTGACTGCGGAGACCTGGGAGAAGTTCCTTCTGGACCACACGGTGCGGGGCTGCCGCCCTCCCTCGGCTCATGCGCGGGCCCCCGCCTCCCTCCCCCCCCCCGGTCCAGCCCTGGCCCTGGCGGAGCAGCCACTGCAGCACTCCCAACCCGTGGCCCAGCGTGCTGGCTGGGGATGATGAGAGCCGCGATCCTGCACCTCTGGAGGGCGCCTGGGGCCGGCAGCAAAACCTGGCAGGGGTCTGGGCATGCTGAGCACTTTTCCCCCCACAGAGCTATGAGGAGAAGGAGCTCCTGCGCCTGGTCTACTTTGGAGGGGTCCAGCCCGAGATCCGGAAGTCCGTCTGGCCGTTCCTCTTGGGACACTATCAGTTTGGGATGTCAGAAGCTGAGAGGAAAGAGGTGAGCTCCCCTCGCGTCGCCTGGCGGGTGGGCACCGATCCGTGGGCCGCTCGTATTCTACTCTAGCAATTGTGAACGTGGATGCGCTTACTTTTCTGTCTGTCTGTCGGCATCTTACCACCAGGAAGGGAAACTGAGTTCCCCGAAACTTGGCGTGCCAGCTAAGGCGGTCCCAGGCGCATGCGCTTTGGGGTGGCTTGATGTTTAAAATGCATGCTCAACTTTCGCTTAAACGTATCTCTGTGTTGGAGTCTCTGGGCATCAGGCTGCTTCGCAGTCCTTACAGTTTGAGGCCGGGGGAGATCAGTGCGCCAAGGGACACAGCAGCCCCCTCCCCAGCCACAGCTCCCCTCCCTGGGGGAGGACACAACACGCCGGCTCCGACGGCGGCTCTGCTGTGCCGAGTGCAGTGCGCTTCCCTCCCGGCCGAGTCAGGAGGGCTCACAGTTCGGAGCGCGAAGCATCGCAAGCTCTCTTCCCTCCCGGAGCCGCGCGTCGTCTTCTGCCCTGCACGGAACGAAGAGGTGACGAGTCTCCGGCTTCCGCCTCTCGCGCCCGCAGGTGGACGGCCAGACGCGCGCCTGCTACGAGCAGACCCTGGCCGAGTGGCTGGGCTGCGAGGCCATCGTCAGGCAGCGGGAGAAGGAGTCGCATGCAGCGGCCCTGGCCAAGTGCTCCTCCGGGGCCAGCCTGGACTCCCACATGGAGCGCATGATGCACCGGGACTCCACCCTCAGCAACGACGTGAGTGCGCAGCCGGGGGGGCCGGGGCTTGGGGGCCGGCCGGTGCTCTGCTTGCTCCTGGCAGGGGGAGGGGAGCAGCCGCCAGACAGCTGGGGTGACAGGCCCGAACCCCCCGCCCCCGGCCAGGCTAGCTGTGGCCATGTGAGCTGTAGCCCAAGCGGCGGGGGCCTGTCGGATCGCTTCACCCGGTTTTAGGATGGGTGAGTGCTTCAGGCGTAAGCGGCCGTTAGCTCCCGGTGGCTGCAGGGCCTCTCGCCGCAGCGGGGGCTCCACCAGGCTCCCCTTCCCTCCGGCAGTCTTCCCAGAGTGGCAGTTCCGGCCGACAAAACCTGACCCGGCTGCAGAGCGACTCCAGCGGCAGCACGCAGGTAAGCGGCCGCCAGGCTCGGCTAGGTCCCCCTCTGATCTGGACCAGGGGAGGAGGTGGGCTTGGGCCTTGGTGGGGCCCTGCTCCAGGGTGGAGAGCCCCAGGTGCAGCCAGGGGGCCTCCACTCGCGGGATGGGAGGGAGCGCAGAGAAGGCAGCTCCTGGCGCTCTGGGCCGGTGAGCGAGGGGCCGCCTTGGCACGGGGCAGCTTGTCCGCCCGCCCGCCCGCCCACAACCAGCTCCAGCCTGGGGTTCAGCCCTGCCCCAGCCCCCTCTGCTTTGCCTCCTCCTCTGGCCAGGTGTTCGAGTCCGTGGATGAAGCGGAGCAGCCTGAAGCAGAAGCCAGGCCGGGAGGGGATGGGCCGGCCGCCCTGTCCACGGGGAGCGGCCCCGGCAGTGGCTCCCCTGGTGCCGGGCACCCCTCGTCCCAGAGCTTTTCCGCCAGCTCCGTGTACCTGGAGTGCAGCTTCAGCACCGAGGACGGCGTGACCGAGGCCGGCGAGGCTGCAGCGCCCCATGCTGCCCCCGCGAGTGCAGAGGGGGACAGGCTGCGGGGGCAGGAGGGCTTGGACGAGGGCTGCCCCGCGCACGGGAGCTTGGATGCCTTCGCCCTGATGGGCACGGAGCTCCCCGACCAGGAGGGGCCGCCCCTGCCCATGGCAGACGTGGCGGGCAGCTGGACCGGCCACCGGGCGCAGCAGCCGGCCTCCATGGGCAGCGAAGACGACCTCTCGGAGGAGCCGGAGATGGAGAGCCTGTACCCCGAGCTGGACGCGCATGCGCTGGCCGTCGCCGACTTGCCCGTGAGCGAAGTCTCACCTGTGTCCTCGTCGGGGGTCGCCTACTCTGTGAGTGCTGCGGCGGCGTTGCGGCGGGGGTCCCGTGGGCGCGAGGGCCTTGGCCTGCTCGGACCTGCCGAAGACCTTCCCGGATTCCCTCGCCCCGTGGGATGCGCTTCCTTTTAGTGCCGTGAGTCCTGGCAACGGAGCCGGCTCAGGCCAGGCAGAACGCTTAGTGGTGCAGCTCGTCTCGCTGGCCACCCGTCTCAGTGCATTGGCAAGGGTGGCTTCTGGTTTGAGAGGCGCAGTTTAAAAGGGGCAGGGAGGGACGCAGAACGTTCCGGGAGGGGGAGATCCTGCCTGGCCACAGGCGAGCGGATGGAGGGGCCCTGCTCTGTCACCTCCCAGGTGGAAGCCGCCACGCCACGCCACGCCACGCAGAATGACGCAGGATTATTCTTTTGCCCTGAGGATCCTGCGCCTGAAAAGCAGCGCCGGTGACGAAATTCAGGAGCCGCAGATCCGACTGCGCAGTATCTCTGGCGGTTGAGCCAAGGCGGGTGCAGTGCTCTGCAGAGCTGCTTCGGGGCACAAGGAAAATGCTGCAGAGCAACGGAAACGGCGTTCCGTTTCCTTGGGTGCACCGTTCATTCCGGCTGCGGCATCAGCGCGGCCCAGTGCGCCTCTGGATCAGTTTGGTGCAGAGTTTTAACATTTGTTAGGAAGGCGAGTCTTGACGAAGGCTTCCCCGTGGAGAAGGAATGATTTAAAAAATTGATTTAAGTTGGCCAGGTAAGCCCGATCTAGGGACACGCTGGCCCAGCGCACCTTGAAAACCGCCTGGGGCAGGTGGCCCATTCCCTTGTTTTTCCCTCTCCGTGATTCTGCAGCCAGAACTTCTGGACACGTACACGATCAACCTGCATCGCATCGAGAAGGACGTGCAGAGGTGTGACCGCAACTACTGGTACTTCTCGCCCGCCAACTTGGAGAAGCTGCGCAACATCATGTGCAGGTACCTGCCCACCTGTGGCCGGCAGCCCCTCCCCAAGGACCTGGCGCTGCGTTTCCCCTTGATCCATTTCCCACGGCTGGCAGCCGAGTCCCTCCCGGCTCAGACACATCTTTGCCCGGCCCTCCCTGGAGATGCCAGGCGCCCCCCCGCCCTCCCGGGCGCTTCCTGGCTCTCCTGGGACGCTGGGAGCCAGGCGGGGCCACGCAGGGCTTCCCACGACCCACCGGGGCCGGGCTGAACTTGCGCCCTAGTTGGGCTGCGGCCCAGGAAGCCTTGCCCGGTTCCGTGGTGCAAGCGGCCTCTGATTGACTGATCCGTGGAATCTGCATGGGTTTGCATAACAGTAGAAGAACAGCCTTCTGGGGAGAGGGGGGGATGGCGCAGGCCTCGTCCGCCGTGAGGTGATGCGCCCCCAAGTCCCGGCAGGCACACCAGCTGGCTGGAAGGAGCATTTCTCTGCTCTGTCTGGCACTGGGGGGGGGGGGGGGTCGGGTGCGTGTCGTCTCGACTGTTCAGAAGTCCCTGTTAAACATTAATTGTCTTTAAATCACCCTGCTGAATCACTGAGGGACCGCTAATCTGCTTTGATTAATTCCTCCAAGGCACAATCCCATCCAGGTTTACAGAAATAAGGCCTGCTGCTCGCAGTGACCCTCAGCCAGCGGGGGTGGGGGGGGAAGCTGGGAGTTGGGGGCCTTTTGTCGGTTGGCCCAAACAGGCGTAGGCTGACCTCCTGGACAGTCTGCAGGCTGGCGGTGGGCGGGCACCCTTCTGGGAGGGCCTCGCTCCCCACATGTGGCTGTCGGTGCTGGAGGCCTTGCGCAGGACGGCTCGGCCACGTGGGCCTCCTTTGCAGTGGGCGCTTCTGGAGCGCGATCCCCGAGACCGGACGGTCCTCGCATTTATTAAGTCTCTACCCTGCCATTTTCCTTCCAAGGCACTCAAGGGGGCTTCCATAATGCCCCCCCCCCCCGTTCTCAGTCTTGTCCTCACAACCACAGCCCTGTGAGGTAAGCTGGGCTGAGCCTCTGTGGCTGGCCCAAGGCGAGCCCCATGGCTGAGGGGCGCCTGCCGCCCAGGCGGGGTCCCAGTCCAGGGCTCCTGAGCCCTGCGCCAGGCCGGCGTGCGTTCTGCTTCCAGGCAGCGGCTCAAAAGGGGGCCGAGGGGGAGACCCTTGCAGGCCGCCTAGGGCCATGCACGAGGAAGAAGGGTGGGCCGCACGTGCAGCCGGGGGGCGGGTGCCACACGCCATCCCGGGCAGCCCCTCCCGCAAGGTCGGCCGCTGCATCCCATCTCTCCACAGCTACGTCTGGCAGCACATCGACATCGGCTACGTCCAGGGGATGTGCGACCTGCTGGCCCCTTTGCTCGTCATTCTGGACGATGGTGAGCCGCCGTGTTTCCTGCCACGCCGCCTGGGTGCCCAGGGAGCCCTGGCTTGGGCCCGGCCTCCCTCAGGACCGGCAGGCGGAGGGGCCTGGGACTCATCCTGCTCCGGCTCTCCCAGCCCAGCCGCTGCAGGCACCCCTTCCCGAGGAAAACGGGAGTATCTTCGGTGCTGCACTTGAGAGTCCCGAAGCCGCTCCGCCGCGCCTGGGGAAGGCGGGAGTAGCAAACTGCAGAAAATAGGGGCCCCTCCAGGCTGGGAGGGGCAGCTGGATCGTACGGCTGCTCAGACTCGCGCTGGGCCTGGGCATTTCTCATGGCCCTCCAGGGCTGCTTGGAATGGAGAAACGTGCTGCTTCCGCCACGGTTCCCATTTCAGGAACGCGCAGAAATCGCTTCTCCTTGGCAGTTGGCTCCCGTGGCCTGGGGTGGCCTCACTCTGGCCAGACCAGCTGAGGCCCACATCTGTGCCGGCACGGTGTGGGCTCGTCCCCCAAGGCCGCAATCCTCCAGGTTCTCTCTCTCCCCCCGGTCCGTGCCCAGAAGCCCTGGCGTTCAGCTGCTTTACGGAGCTCATGAAGCGGATGAACCAGAACTTCCCCCACGGAGGAGCCATGGACACCCACTTTGCCAACATGCGGTCGCTCATCCAGGTATGGAGCGATCGCCGGGGAGGATGGGCCCTGCGTCGGCCTCTCCGCCAGGCCTCTGCGTGCCGCCCCCTTTAAAGCACACGAGTCGTGCCAGCAAGAAGAGCGGAACATGGTTCGGTCCACCTGCCAGGCTCTAGGGAGCTCGCAGGTGTGTGGCCGCAGGGGAAGCCGAAGGAGGGGCCGGTGAAGGGGGGCCCGGCAGGCACGGGTTTCTCGCAGAAGCGCGATTCTGAAGGCTTTTGCATCTCTGGCAGATTTTGGACTCGGAGATGTTTGAGCTGATGCACCAGAATGGCGACTACACGCATTTCTACTTCTGCTACCGCTGGTTCCTCTTGGATTTCAAGCGAGGTGTGTTGCAGTGTGGGCTTGTGCCCCTGAAATCCAAGCTTGTCTCGGTGTCCCAGCGCCCCTGCTGGGCACTGTCCAGATGGACTGGGCTGCTGTTGTCCATGCTGGCTGGGAATGGGGAGCGGGGGGCTGGGCTGCCAGTCTCCCCAGGGTGCTGTGGACTGGTCCTCGGCGCTCCCATGGGGGCCCGCTGGTCCCGTGCGGGGCCCTGCGGGGAATCCGGGGGGGCACCGAGGAGGCCGTGGGCTCGTCTCCTGCCGCCCTGGCTTCCCCGCCTCAGGCCGGCCCTCCCGCGCGCCTTCCCGACAGAGCTCGTGTACGACGACGTCTTTGCTGTCTGGGAGACCATCTGGGCCGCGGCACGGATCTCCTCGTCGCACTACGTCCTCTTCATCGCACTCGCCCTGGTGGAGGTCTATCGGGACATCATCCTGGAGAACAACATGGACTTCACCGACATCATCAAGTTCTTCAACGGTACGGAGTGTGGCCGTCCGGGGCCGATTCACTCAAGCCCGGCCGGACTGCCTTCCTTGCCGCCGGGCCAGCTGGCCCCGGGGGTGCCAGGTCATCCCACCCAGGTGCTGGTGCCGGCTCTCTCTGCCGCGCTTGTGCCTGAGGGAGCAGCGCTGGAGACGTGCCGCATGAGGCCCCGGGGGCCGAGCCGGGCCCCGCTCCATCTCACCCTCTAGAGGGCCTGCTCGGCAGGCAGCAGCTGTTCTCTCAGGCCTTGGCGGCCGCTCCCCCCGGGTTGCTGCCCAGGCTTGCACGTTCGGAGGCAGGAAACGCCAGGCCTCGGGGCCGGATGCCGCTCTCCCCGGGCAGTCGGGGCACTTGTCCCGGCTGCTGCTCAGTGGCTTTCCGGCCTGGCAGGGGGCCTTCACGCTAACCTATGCCGACCCCCTCGGTGTTCTGGCCACCCGCCTCGCCCTCAAGCTGCCCACCGCGGGAACGCCGCCCCGGCCCACTCCTCTGCAGTGGCGTTTGGCCCTCGGCTGGCGGAGGCTCTGTGGCTGCAGAGCTCAGCCGGGGATGGCGAGGGTCTCTGTGCCCCCGCAGGCAGCTCGCCACCGAGATCCCAGGCTCCCACGGAGGTGCCTGAGCGGGCGGAGAGGGGGGAGTGTGCGACTCACTTCTGGGGATCCGCTCACCCCCTCTCTGGCACTTTCCTCCCCTTCCCCTCTCCTAGAAATGGCTGAGCGGCACAACACCAAGCAGATCCTGACCCTGGCGCGCGACCTCGTGTACAAAGTCCAGACGCTGATTGAGAACAAGTGACTCCGGAGCCCCCGCCGTCCAAGGAGGGAGCGGAGGGGAGCTGCCCCGGCTCGTTGCGCGGCTGCGAACGGGCACGGCAGCGTGTGAGCGAGGGAGACCCATGCGGAGCGACTCCCTCGGGGGCCATGCACCGGTTTGTGTGGGGAGCGCCTGGCCCCCGCCCCCTGCGCCGCACCCGCACCTGCACCTGCCGTGGCGATTAACCAAAGATTTCGGCTCCTGCCGCTGACCGGGCGCAAATCTTGTGTGGGGGGGCAGGGGGAGCCCCTGCAGCCAGGGCAGGTTTGAGGAACTGCTGCTTCCCATTGGACAGGAGGGGGGTGACTCTGAGGGGCCGCCGGGGCCCGGCACCGGCTTTTCCTCCTCTCAGATCTTCCTTTATCTTTCGGGGGGGAGGGGGACCCTGCCCAGCCCATCCCCTCCTCCCCCTCCTCCCCTGTCACCTCCCAAGAGTTCAGGTCTCCGTCTTGCTCCCACGGGAGGCGCTTCCTGGATGCAGGGCTGACCTGGGCCGTTCCCGGGAGGGCGAGGCGGGTGAGCACAGCCTCTTCCTGGGAAGCCTCCCTCCCTTTTTCCGCCGGTGGCAACTTCCTTGGGGGCTGGCGGGCCGCCTTTGGGGCCAAGCTTTCCCAGTCTCCGCCTCACGCCTTCCCCACGGCCCCGAGCCCTTTCTCCGTGGTGGCCACCCCATGGCTCCCTCCGAAGCAGCACAGAAGAGGAGAGCTGGGCTGGCCTGCCCCAGGCCCCGGGGCGCTCGCCGGGGCGCTTGTCTCCCCTCGGGACGGCCCGACTTGGCCCTTCCCTGACTCCACGCCTTCTCTGCAGTGGCTCCGAGTCTTTCGCTTCCGTCCGAAGGTTCAAAAGCCGCACCTGGACGTTGAGGGCCTGGACGGAGTCTTGCCCCAGGGGCCTCGTGGTTCTCGCCTGCCTTGGACCCAGTCTCCCCTTCTGCCCTGCTCTGCGTCGCTTGCTTCTTCCTTTGGTTTGGCCACGGCGACGCTGCTCCCCTGACCTGAGGGACTGGGCAGGCCCCTCCGTCTCCCGCTTTTCTTAGCTTCTTCCTTCCCTGGGGCATATCGGCATTTCCCCTGCCCTCTAGGAAGCGTCCGAGCCCCCATCCGGCGAATGTAAAGCCAGGGCACAGCAGTCGGCAGTCATTCTGTGGCCCGCTCGGCCAGCGTGGCCCTTTGCTGTGTGGGGGCCCTCAGTGGTATCGAAATGGCTTTTGGGTTTTGTTTTTTTTTAACTCAGGTGTTCTTACAAAGGAGGGGGAGAGACAAGCAGGGAGTTAAAACCGAGCTTTGCTGCCTGATCAGGAGGTCGCGATCACGGCTCAGTTGGTGCCTAGTTTTTCACATGAAACCGGCTTGCGGGTGACCAGAAAGCGCTCGCTGCAGCTCCCTCCCCTGTGAAAGGGACTCGTCTCTTAACCCACGTCGTGGGACCCTTGTTCTCCCATTATGCCACTTGGATTCTTGCTTCCACACCAAAATCTTCCTATTCTTTGAGGGTGGAGCGGCCAAAGGGGACCCCATCCAAAGCGAACGACCTTTAATGGTCCCCGTTCTCTGGGCTTTCGCGAGGTAGGTGCATGTGGGGGGGGGGTCTGGGAATATTCCTGGCCTTGTTTACGGAGCCAAGAAGTGTGGCCTGCGGAATAGGCCGGCCTTCTTGAGAACCACTCTGCGACACTGAGGATTCTTGGCTGCCACCCCCAAAGAGCAGGGGGGATCCTCCCCCCCCCCCCGTTGGACTCTATTCCTCCTGGGAAAGCGTCAGAATTTTAATTCCAGGAGGAAACTGGTCTCCCAGGCGCTTTCCCCCGTTTGGTCTCCGTCACCGAGAAGCACAAGCGCCGCAGGGCTGCAGCCTCGGGCGGAAGGCCGGGCTCACGTTGGCCCTCCTGGGAGTCTGCAGCCCGTGGCTGGTGGGACTCCATCGCATTCTCCGGGTGGGACGCCCCACCTCGCTTCTGTCCCTACAAAAATGAAGAGGGTCGCAGGCACAAGCTGAATTCAGCTGAGATAAAAGCACAAGCACCTCCTGCCCCGGACAAGCCCCTTCGCCCTTGGATCCCCTTACGGAAGGCAAATTTTGGCAAAGCTCTCCTTAGTTCCAAGTCCATTTGCCTTTCCCCTTTTCCCCAAGAGCCTTTGCTGGGAGATGGCAGGGCAGGCTGGGATTTCCAGGACGGGTTCACAGCCGAAGGATTTTTTCGGTGGCTCTGTGTGCTTGTGCGCGTCGATTGTGCTCTGCCTTCAGAAATTTCGGGTGCCGGCAGGTCAGCGCTCTCGATTCCTGAAAGCACACGCCTGAGCTGGTAGTCCGCCCTCGAACGCGAACTGTGCCGCTTCGGAAGCGCCTGGCGAGGGAGCTAAGCCGGCTGTCCGTCCTCTTCTGGATGAGGCCAGGTCCGTGCCAAACGGAATAGGGGAAGGCCATGCCGGGTCTCGGCGTGTGGTGCTGTCAACGGGGTGGGACGATCGGCTGTGGGGCCCTGGGGCCACACTCTTGTTCTCCATTCAGCCGTCCTCGCAGGGTGGGACTGAGGACGAAGTGGGACAGCCCCTCCCCACCCCAAAAGAGGCTGCAAATGTTTAGGATGCGCCTCCAGCGGGATCGACTGGGGATAGGAACTGCTCACCGATGCTGGAGACAAGGCAGTGGGGAGCAGCGCCGAGGCAAGGAAGGGCCCTCGGCCTCCCCGTCCGGCCCCCCGAGGTCGGTGGAGACGCCCTGCACAAAATGCCACTGTGCGCCTCTCATGCGTGGTGATCCTTTGATATTTCTGAGATCTCTGGGTTTTGTTTTGCTTCGTTTGAAAAACCAACAGGAGAGCCCCTGCTTTCTGTGCTGTCAGGCAGCATATTTTGGCCATTTGTTTTCCGTGTGTATGGGCAAGACGACACTTTTAAAGGCAAAGAAAATGCTATTTATTTACATGTATTTATTCATTCTGTCCATGTGTGTCCTGACGGCTGTGCGCGTAAAGCATTATGCAAACCAAGACATAGTTTTTTCAATGTCGCAAAGCATATCTCGTAAACGTTTACCAGGAAATCGTCTGTCTCTATAGGAATATATTACATAGATAAACATATCATTATATATAGTATAGAATATAAATATATATAGATATGAATTAATCAGGGCACTCAGAAAGCTTTGTGTTAAAGAATGGTGTCCTGTATCTCGAGAGAACCCGCTCGCCATTCCTCAGATGCCAAAATTCTGTGTGTGTGTGTGTGTGTGTGTGGAGATGGGGGGGTAGGAATCGGTCTTTATTTTGTTACATGTCGGGGGCTGCAAACACAGAATAGCTTGCAAGAAACAGGAGGTTTTGGCTCTGTTGCCGCGCGTAGTGATACACAAGAATGCAATTTCTGTTCTCAGTTTGTCAGGGCTTGTCTCATTTCAAACCCTTGGCAAAAACCGCTTGTATGTCTCTAGATTCATAATTGTGTTTGAAAAATACGCACTTTACAACAGGCATTTGTCAACATTGTCCTGATTTAGTAAATGGGAGGGAATGTGCATTTTTGCAATTCAAAATGTGCATTTCCCTATTTGAATGGGTGGGAAAACCGCTTGCAAAGCAGAGCCAGCCAAGCACGGAGCCGCTCCCACCTCAGGCGGCAATTGTCCAAGGCCAGCCCAGATTTGAAACACTTCTGGCTGGTTTGCATGTCTCACGATCCCTGCAAAGAAAAGCAGGAAAGCGCAGCTGGAAGATCGGAGGCAGTCGCTGGTGCGCACGCGCTCCAAGGTGTTTTTAAAAAAGGTCCCAGTGGAATTCAAAGAGTCACTCCTCGGGGGCACCAATTGCAGCCCGGTCTCCGAACACTGCCGCAACTTAATTCTCAAATTCCTGTTTGGAATTCCTGCACAAAACTGCCACCGAATTTTAAAATTCCTGTTCAGAAATTCCCCCGGGGAAAGTGCCATGGAGACGGCCCTCAAGCGGACAGGGCCAGGGCCCACGCCTGATCCCAGCACGGCCCCGCTTTCCCTTGTCAGTATTCCCCGTGTTTGATGCCAGCCTGGAATGCAGAGCGTGGACATAATTTGGAGCGTGGAAGAATGGAGAAGTTTTTCCCAAATGTTGTCATTTTTAATATTCCCTGTATTAAGTGAGGTCAGGCTTAAAGAAGGGGCCTCAATGACCGCCCCCTGCATTCTCCAAAGACCTCATATTTTTATTGATGAGTTGCTTGCTCTCGAGTCGAAATGGCAGCCTTCTGGCTCGAATGATTTCAGCTTTCTTGGTGCACAAACGGGTACTAGAAGAGCACAATTCGGCATGTACCAAGCGCCGATTTTCTGCTCCGTGACTTGCCTAGCCTCTGCTCAGCTCCGTGGAGCTTGGACAGGCATTGTTCCCACTCATGGGAATGTTGGGGATTCTTGCTATAACTGTTTAAACAGTCCAGAATAAGTGGGGTGGTGCTTGCCTGTTTGGGAAAAAATCCGTATTATTTCTGTTGCAAATCTTTGCTTTTTCCTACGTTGGAGCCAAGTGGAGTTTGAGGATTGTTGTGCTGTTGTAAGGAATAGAAGCATCAAGCATACTTTCCAATATGGCAATGCAGTGATACATTTAAAAATTACTGTTCCAGCCAGCTTATTTGGTAAAGGAACAAAAATTAGCACCCAGGGATTCTGTCTGAAGATGTCGAGGCAAAAGCTGTTTAACACAGAGACTATGATGGGCACATTTTGATCTGATTTCCATTTTTAAAGGATTTTGCAGGGTGCCTGGGTCCTTGCCCCTACGTAGCCACAGATCGTCTACACGTTGGGCAATCCCCAGTCCATTTCCGTGCAGCCAGGCCCCAGACAGACAAGGTTTTGCAGGGAGACTGGCACTTCCCCTTGCCTGCTAGCAGCTGCTCCCTAGAGAGGGCGAGCGTTTCTGATCCCTGGAAGCCGATTCCTGCAGGCTCGACCTTGGCTGGAAAGCTCTCTCTCCACTTGGCCATATTTACCAGTGATGGAAAGGCATCTGGTGAGGATGTTTTCTGGGTACCTTTCTGGAGCAAGAGCGCAACAAAACAGAATATATTGTGAATGTACCATGTTTAGCAACTGCCGCCTGACCCAAATTGCTGCTACTTTTGTACATGGGGCTCTTTGGGCTATTCTGGATCCGGTCCGTTGTAGCTTTTCCTCGTAACGTTTGTGAGTGGAAGTGCTGCTGGAGTCTTTAAGCCTGTCTGAATAAGCCTGTGGCATAATCTCAATTATTTTTATCAATCATGCTTTGAGATTTTGTTAATTAATGTTAATTGTAACTTATTTATGTGGGGCCAGAAAGACAAAAGAAAGTTATATATTCTCTATGGTTCTATGTATTTTCAAATCAATAGTAAAAAAAGAAAAGAAAGGTAAACTGGCCATTCTTTATAGCAATTGTGAATTCCTTAGATATGACTATGAATTATGGTGATGCGGTTCCATTCCTTGGGGCCGGTCGAACAAGCCGTGCTACTGAAGAAAATGTGCAGGGAGCCTGGAAATGCCTGAGCCTTCGAAACAAGAATGACATTTGGCATGAAGCCGGCTTGCCACCAGTGCAGCCCTTTGGGTGGATACCGGCTCAGCCCCTCGTGTAATTCAGTGGTAAGGCGAAAGGCGCAGCCCAGCTCGGGTGCAGCTTCCCCCTCTCTATTCTGGGCATCCGAGACCTGGCATTCAACCGGGAAACTGTTCCTGCTTTTGACGTGAAGGTTTAATTGAGGGCGGCAAAGGCAGGTGCACCTGGCTTTTGAGGAAGTAGGGAGATAAAGGTGAGATGACCCGCTCTGCTTTCTCCAGCAAATGGTACATGGACTATGCAGAGCCAGAAACCAGCTCTAAGGTGAGAGTTTAACGGTCCCTCTTAGGACATCACGCTTGGGCAGGAACGGTTGAGAAAGAGGAACAGGAAACTGAGGCAAAATGCCACCCCTGTACTTTGATCTTCCAATTTATTCTTGTCCGCTTCACACATCATCATCCATCATCTGTGGCCAAAGAAGCGTAGCTGGCATAATCCAACCCTGATGGAAAAGTCGCCTCCGCTTTCCGAAGCAGGCCGAGCAGCACCCCACAAACCCACCTGTCGCTACCCTAAGTCCGAGCAGAGGTTTGTCTTCTCAGGAATTATAAGCATGGCCGTCGCCTTATTAAAAACATCTGTATCATGAGCTTCGCTTGGCTGCTGGACTGGACAGGTGGCTTGCGAAAGGGGCAGCAACAGGCAAACGGTTCTGCAGCAAGAAGCACCCGGCCTTGCGTGGCGGATTCCGGCTCTCCTGCCGCAAGGACCGGGCAGGCGGCCGAGAGGACGGGCGAGGGCGCTCCCCGTTGGTCCCAGGCTGCAGGGCAGGGGAAAATGGATTCAAGCCGCCGCCACCCAGATTCGGCTGGACATGGGGAAAAGCTCCCTCCCCGTCCAGCGACTCGGCAGGGGGCCAGGCGCCCGGGGAGGCGGGGCGCTCCCGCAGCGGGGCCTGCACGGGGGAGCCGGGCAGCGCGAGTGGGGCGGCGGGACGCGGCGCCCGGCCCCTCCGACGCCACTACCCCGGGCGGCCCCGGGCCTGCGAGGGCAGCGCGGGGACCCTCGGCGCGGCACCGGATCCGCCCCGCGGGTCGGCGGGCTTCCTTCCAGGGCAGGCCGGGCCGCCGCTCCTGCTGCAGGGAAGCCGCCGGGAAGCGAAGCCGGCGCCGCGCGGGGCGGGCGGGCGGCGCCGCGGCTCCCGGGGGCCGCCCGGAGGGGCAGGTGCATCTCGGGGACGGAGGCGCGCGCGGCGGCGGCCCTCGGCTCCAAGCACCGCGG
>JAIXND010000754.1:655132-733282 GCA_023646645.1 Varanus salvator macromaculatus | reverse complement strand
CGGAGCTCGCCGCCCAGTTCATCCTTCCGCGGGAGCAGGCGCCGCGGAAAACCACGGGATTTGCCGCTGAGCGGCACGGGCAACGCGGCTCGGGACCTACGCGCCTCGCCCCATCCGCGCAAGTGCGGCCGCAGCGTTAACCTCCGTCAGCGATTCAAACCGCTCGGAGGTGGAGGCCGCTCGCGAACGCGCCCCGCAGCGCCCGAGCCCAAGTGCCGCTTCGCCGCCGCAGGGAAGCGCAGACGGGGCTCGAACCCGCGGCCGAGCCATCACCCGGCCCTCGTTCCCGCCTTTTCGCGGCCCCGCCCCTCTCGCTTGCGTCACCGGCAAAGGCCCGCCCCGGCCGCCGATCTTCTCGGGGTCTTCTCCTTCCTCGAGCGACCCCCTGCAGCCCGGGACGCGCGGTCGCCATGGCAACAAAGGCGCTTCCCGTCCCTCGGCTCCGCCCCGTCCCTCCACCAGGCCGACGAGTAGGATAGGTTGCGTAGGCCCCGCCCCCTCTCCTGTCCCCCCCACCTGCTTAGGCAAGAGGCCCCGCCCCCCCGGGCTCAGTCGGACGAGGCTTGGTTGCGCCGCGCGAGGCGGCGGGGAGCTCGACTGCGCGGGGTGGGGGCCGCGTCGCCCTCTCTGCCGCGTGCGGGCCCCCTCCCAACGGGCGGACCCAGGTGAGGACCGCGGGCGGCCTGCCGGCCCCTCCCCCGCCACCTGGCCGCCGCCCCCGCCGAGGCCCCCCTCCCCCCCGTCCCCCCCCGCCGCCTCGCGGGACGGGCGCCCCCGGCGAGCAGGGCCCTTGCCCGGCTTGCCTTGAGCCGCCGCCGCCCGGCCTCGGCCCTGCCGCTCCCCTCGCCCTCGTCGCCAGAGCTCGCCCGCCCCCCGCCCGGCCCGGCCCGGCCCGGCTCGACGGGGGCCGCCCTGGAGCGGAGCCCCGCGCTGCCTTGGCTCCCCGTGGGCGCCGCGGAGGGGCGGCGCGGCGGGGGGCGGGAAGGGGCAGGGGCGCCCGCTCCGCATCCCCTTCGTCCTTGCCTGTCGGTCGCGGGCTCCTCTTTCCGGGGCCCGGTGAGCCCGGCCCCGTTGATGGGATTCAGGTCCCGAGCAGGGGCTCCGCTCGCCCCCTTCTCCAGCCCCTTCCCCGGGCCCGGCGCGGAGCTGTCAGCCGGGCAAAGAGTTGAGCTACTTGGCTTATCGGTCCGGCGGATTTTCTCGGATTGTTCCAAAATAGGATTGCTTTTATTCAGCAACAAGACAGGTAGTTTTGCTCGTGCCTCCTTAAAAAAATCCTATAATGCTATTTCCAGAGTTTCTTCCTTTTGAGCGGCTACCTGTAGGACTTAACCCTCATTAAAGCCTCGTGGGATAATTAAGTGAGTCTGACATCTGTAATTTGTCTTACTGTGTTTGAGATGATTATGCTTGGGTGAGCTGTGTTGCTAATGGCATTGTTTATCCTCTTTCTCCTTCAGAGATGATTAATACTTTATTTCCTACATACAGTAAATTGTGTGTGTGGGGCAGGGGAAGTCCTGCTGTGCACTTGCAAGCTAGCAAGGCAGTGGCGGGGTCCATGGGGCCGGGATGACGGCAGTCTCCTGTGGCTGATCTTCATAGGTAGGCTCAGACTTCCTCTGGCTTCCCTGGTCTAGTTTTCTGATTTAGCTTCTCATTTACATTCCAAAACCATTTTATTGCTGATGTCAGGTGCTTTGTGGTGCCGGCTGCGAGGCTCAGGGATTGTAGTAGGTGTTGTAAGACTAGATGGTGAGAGTCCGGCGCTCACGTGCCTCTCCGGAGGGGCTTTCAAAGCACTGGGACCAGGGCCTCCCTCATAAATGGAGCTTGTATGTAAGTTTAGGTGGAGAAACAGATTTTATGGGCCAGCTATTGGAACCTGTCCTGTGCTGGAAGGAGGGTGCGTGAGGGGTCCGTGTTTATTTCTTGATTCGGACAGTGATTATCGCAGAGCTTGGGATGCCTCACTGAAGACTCGCCTGTGTCAAGGATTGTGGATATTGTTGTCATCTGAAATGGCAGTCATGTGACCTTATTAATTTACGTACGAATCATTTAAAAGCCGCAGTGTCTGATGGATTAGTTATACATCGGTCAGTTAATACTGCCATAAAATTTGGGGCACAGTAGCATTTCCAGAAACAGTGCTGTTCTCTCTACATGCTTGCCGCTGTCACTTCAGGTTTTCTGTTTATTTTGCTTTTGATGGTGACCCATTTTCATCCAAGGAACCTCTTTCAAGACCATGTGCTATTTTCTATCTTCCAATTCATTGAACTAGTATATGTTTATGTGTGTGTTCAGACTGTATCCTGAGCCTTTAAAGGTAGTTTTTTGGTAACAAGAAAGCCAGTGCAGGATTGTGCTTTCTTGAAGCTTGATTTGGTTGCGAGGTACCTGGCTCCAAATCCTTTTCCAGCCCTGGTTTCATAGAAAAGTTCACCGTGCTTCGGAAGCCCCCCGGATGCAGTTGCTGGAGGCACCGCTCCAGACTGATGACGACTTGCAATCTTCCCCTTACATAAGCGAACCCCCTTCTCCCTGCACCTAGAAAACTGTGGAATACGGCACCTGGACTGTAGGTGCGCACCGCACCGCACCTGTAGCATACTGCACCTGGAATACCGTAGGGAACAGGATTCTGGTGTAGCTTTGTCCTTAACGTGCTCGATCTTTGCATCTGGACTGCTGCGGCCCGATGTGGTGCTACCAGTTCCTTAATTGTGCCCCCCCGGAAGAACTCCCCTGTGTGCCAAAGTCGCTGTGCTACTGGGCCATCGGCTCTCCTGCCTATAAAATGGGAATGCTGATAACCTGCCTTGCGTAACAGCGAGTGAAAGGAGTGCCGTAAGGACTGAAAGCTGCCCTGGTACAAGGGCAGCCTGGTTCCGCTTTAGCTGCGGTTGTCCCCAACCAACCTGCCAGAGCATTCGTTGTGTTGGGCTGCTGTAGCAAACCTTCTGGCCCCTTAAAGACAAACACCCAGGCCTTGTACCCCCCTTTTCTCTCTAAGCTTCACCGGACTGCACCCTGAATCCCGGGCTGGAATCTAGCTTTCCCTGCACATGCCCCACGTGGCCTGGGGTCCACGTCATCCGACAGCTCGTGGCAGACAGTGAGTGGGCAGTGGTGGCTGGGGACTGGGCCAGCTGCTTTCCTCAGCCTGACCTACCGTACAGGGTTTTTGCTAGGATACAATGGGGAAGAAAAGGCGGATTGTGCAGGCCACCGTGGATGCAAACATAATAAAGAAAAGAAAAACGCGGCATCTGTGACTTCGCACACGAGCAGAACGGCCCTCCGCTCCTCTTGTGGCTGCAGAGCTTCCTCGCGAAGGTAGCTGGGCGAGGGCCCCGTGCAGCTTGCAGAGCGGCCTCGGACCGGTGGTGGCAGCAGCTCTCCGGGGTGCCGGCAGGACTCTTCCTTAGCCTTATCCGGAGCTACTGCTGTGCTGCTGCTGAGGTGCGGGCTTCTGGCCAGGTGACTCCTGTGGCACAAGCCCTCCGCCCGCTCTGCTCTGCACCGCTGTCAGAGGACGCTCCCCCAGGGATCGGGGTGACCCTGCAGTGATTCTGGGGCCCTGTGTCTCACCCTGAGAAGGAGTTCGCAGTGTTTGGGCTCTGGAAATGCCGCATGAAATGATACTTGGCTACATTTGCTGCGACGGAGCAGTCAAGCAATTACGCTCCCCGTTAGGTAGTGGGGCTTATAGTCTGTCTTTTAGCTTTGTTAATCAGGGCATCTGTATTGTGTCCAGCCTAACATGGCGGCATGTTCTTGTGGGTGGCAGGTGTTCGGAATCTGCAAACTAAACATGGCCCTCAAGTTAGTACCTGCCTATTTGCATGCCATGTTCAGCTTTAGCCAGAAGCTGCTTCCACCAGCTCTCTGCCTAGTGTGTGATAAACTGAACAGTTTAATCTGGAAGGACAGGTACTCTCTTGACATCTGGCAAATCTGGAAAGTGTTGCATTTTCAACATTTAAAGTAGGATTAGGAAAAGTCTTTGGCAGACTGCAGGAAGTGAGCTGGATCATCATGCCACGTGGTATCCAGGTCGTACTTTTTCGGCCCGAATTTTCTCCCTGCTCCTCAACCGTGTCCCTGCGTTTCTGATGATAACTCAGCATGATGGTCTTGAGTAGCTCTTTCCAGGTACTGTGAATGATGCAGAACTGCTCAGGATAATCTCTTGCATGGAATAATTGAATGGAGTTGGCATTGTTGTTCAGGGATTGCTGTGTATGCTCAGTGAGCCGTCGGAAACAAGTTTTTCTCAGTGACAAGCATGAGAAAATCTCATGGCAAGCAAGAGAGTGGTTGATGTTTCCTGGGCAACTGTAAAGTTCTGTCAGCTGCTACGACAAAGGTTGTTTAAAACACACATGCGTGTGCACATACACACATGTGTGAGCACAGTGGAGGCAGGAAATTTTCCTGCTTCAAGCAAACGCACCAGCATTTGGGATACGCACCCTGAGGGCCTCTTGCCTGACCAGAGAAGTCGTCCCAGCATCCTCTGCTCCGTCATGTTAATACTTTTCTTGTGGCTAAAAACAATCAATATAACAAGATGAACAATGAGAAAAAGTAAGTCTGCAGGCTTGCAGTCGGAATAAGCAGATTTATGAGGTGAAGGAAGGGAGACCGGCGAAGGGCATTCCATGATGGTGGAGCTGCACTAGTCCCCGTGGAGCTCCTCAGAAGTAAATTCCAGCAAGCTTAGTGGGATTTACTCTCAGGTGACTGGCCTGGGATTGTGGCTTCCGTCGCAATGCCCGTGAAGCATGAGCAGGCCTTGGAGAACGGAGGCTGAGCTGCACGGGGCCTGGGGGCACAGGCTCCGTGCACTGGCTCCTCCGGAAGGAAGCCCTGTCCTGGCTGAAGCAGGGCCTGCCTCTCCGGGAGCCGCCCTGCAGAGAGACCCTCGCGGGGACGCTTTTCCTCTCGAATCCCAGGTCACACTGCGAACAAAACTGAGCTTCCCACGTTCTGCAGATGAACGTGTGTGGTTGGACTACCCGGTGCGGCCAATGATGGTACGCTTTTTGTGGGCTGGGGGAGCGGTGTTTCTTCCTGGATTTCTTGTAGAGCTTCTGCGCTTGGGTGCACAATGCAAATGTGTTTGTATTGGCTGTTCTAGCACTTGATCATGGCAGAAAATGGGGCAGCCAAGGAGGAGGAGGAGGAGGAGGAGGAGGAGGGACGGAGGAGAGGCCTTTCCCTACCTGCTTAGAATGGCGATGTGTGCGGCTGCCAGCTTTTGCTACAGTTCATTGGCCTCAGACAGATGAGTGATGTTTTCATGATAAGAATATTTCAGTTGCTTTAATCATTTCACTTAGGCGTTGGGGTAGCTCAGACTTCATTGATTTTCAGTCTTACGGGCGTGGGCCGCTCGCTTGGATAGAAGACTTTCAAAATCATATGCTACATGCTGTGATACATGAAGACCAACAGTTCCCCCCAGCTTTTGAAGCATTCTGGTTGCCTGTCCCCATCTAAGCAGATCCCGTGTACAGTAGAGCAGCCGTCCCAAGTTCCTTCTCGAAACGCCCGTGTACCGAAGCTGCCCATCCACTACAGTTGGTGCTGAATCACCCACTGCAGTGATTGGGCCCACAAGATGAAGGAGCGAATATCCCCGTTTTTCCGGTCAGACCAGTTCGGGAGTTGGAATAATCCAGGTGTTGATAATTTTAGAAACATCGCCCATCCATGGTGTGCCAACCTAAGCTCAGATAATGCGGAGTAAGCGCTGTGGATGTCGCCTTTATCAAAGGGAAGACGCTGTTGACCTTGGCTGGGAAAACGACAGGTTGGGTGACCTCCTTTGCGCCTCATGGAACGTTGGCGCTTGTGGGGTGTGTTGTAATTATTTTAAAAAGTGATGTTTTTTAAAATAACATTTTGTTCTGCTTTATGGGCTACTTATGCTGAGAACAAATAGAGAATAGGTTTCTTGGTTACGCCCTTCCCGTGCGCTTCCTGTGGGTAGCTGGCTAGCTTGGACGGACCTTTGACCCAATCCACAGATAGGCATTTTAGCTGATTGGGTGGGGAGGGAGGAAACAACCTGACCCAAAGATCCTCCCATCCGAAGTTTGGCACTGGCCATGTTAGAGAAATGTTGAGAAGAATGCAGTGCACACCAGATCCAAGACGAGCTCAAGGCCTGGAGCGCACAGCGATTCAGAGGCTAGCAAAGCACGGGGCCCTTTTCCTGCCTCTGCAGCGCGTGGGACTTGGACCTGGCAGCCCTGCCCTGCTTTCCCAGCGCCATGCTCCTTCCTTCGGGGTCAATCCACAACCCCTTATTGTCAGAACTACCAGTCTGGTAGTCCAGTTTCCATTCTGGAATGCTATTCAAAGGCCTACCTCGTTTGCCTTAATTAGGGCTCTCTTGTTCCACGAGATCAACAAAGCTGTAATCCTGGAATAGCAGGAAACCGTGCATGGGCTACTGGTTACGTGTACGTGGCAAGCTGGCGCTGCCGTGGGGGCTGAGAGAGTCTCAGGGCTCCCATTGTTGATAAACACATAATTGTGTGTTTGTGGAGAAAGCATGGTGTGTCTTTAGTACATTGTAATTGTAAATGTTAACCACATGTAACGTTTGAGGCAGAGGTCCCCTCAAATGACCTTTCAGCCTTTTATAGACAAACAAATACACACGATCTGAAGATAGCTTTTTGGAGAATAAGGCTCACAGTTCAGTCTTTAGACCTTCATGGAAGTTGGTTGCGTTTCAGATATGCGTCTGCTGTCGCCTCCTGCCCTCCCTTGGGGTTTCTGTTTGGCCAGTGGAGGAACATAACGCTGGACTCGGTGAACCTTTGCTCTGATCCAGCAGGGGCCTTCTTAAGTTCCTATATGGCCCTAAACAAACACGGCCCTTTTAAAATTAATCCTCACTGAGTGGAGTCGGGCTTCCTCCCAGCTAAGGGGCTGCCGGAAGCACGTCAATTTACAGCGATAATTTCAACAGCTGTTCTGTGCGGAGAACCAGGCCTCGCATCTGCTTGTCCCCGCTTATACATTTGGATGCAGACTGGAGCAGTTCGCTTGCATCAGCTGAACATGGAAGGCCTATATTTGCCAGGTAGAATGAAGATGGTAATATTTGAGGAATGATCAAACTGGTTCCTTGTACGCATAGAAAAGCCTCCTTTAATTCAGTCAAGGAGAGTCACTGCTTATACTTAGAACCTAGCTGCAGGGCTAACTTATTTTAACTTAATATCAGATAAAATATTTATTTACATTTCTAAGCTCAGATTTAAGTTCTATCCAGTTTAGATGTTAAAAATCTGGGATTTTTAGGTTCCAGTATTTAACCATCTTGTTAAGGAGGATAACATGAAAAAGATAGTTGAGTGACCTTGAGCGTAGGAAACACCTACACCATGCAGAAAAATGATGTCTTTTTTGTGCAGGCGGTTGTGAAATGTAGTTTTCCGTGGTTGAATGACTGTTAAGATTGTAGGAGTAATAATATCTTGCAGACTCAAGCCGTTTTACTGGGTTTTCCTGTTCCATTTTATCCTCCCTGCAACAACCCTGTGAGGAAGGCTATGCTGGGAGTTTGAGAGCTTCATGGCTGAGTGGCGATGGAGCCCAGCTCTACCCAGATTAAAACTGGTTTTAAGCTGCTGCTATCCCGGGGCGTGTGCAAAACCGTACATAGGGCCGTAAGCGAACAGAGGCACGCCCTGGCTCTGGTTGCCGGCCCTGCTCAAGTGGGAGTGTGCGTGTTTTCGGCGTAGTGCTTAATTGCCAAATAATGGAGCCACTGTCTGCAGAACAAAGCCCTGCTTTGCAGCCCATGAAATACTTCAAAGGATCAGAGGGAAGCGGGCGCTTGGAATAGTGGCGAGAGAGCGGTCATTTTGCAGAAGGCCGTGGCTAGGAAGCAGGGCTGCCGGCATGTGCCGCAGGGAGCTCACCAGGACCGGATCGATTTCGCTCTTGCTCTCCTCTTCTCCTCCTCCTGCAGCTGGTTTGCCGTCGCGGCCACAGCACTGTCCCTGTGCGTGGTGCTTTGCAGAGTAGGAGCAGAGATGCGCCCCTTCCCACGGGGCTCGCTGTTGAAATGCGACACACAGGAGACAAGGGAGGAAGGGCAGGCGGGGGGGGGGGGCTCTGCCGGATCAGGCCAGGTCTGCCAGCTCCCGGCATGGAGGGCCGTTGCCCTCCCTGCTCGGCTTCTCTGACAGCCGCGTCTCAGGAGTGTCTTAACTCTGAGCCTGGTAAGAAGGAGCAAGTCACCATCGCTCAGGGGGTCTTGGTTGTCTTGCGCCCTTCTTAAAGAAACGGGCAAGGATCGTTCCCGGGCCATACACATCCTGCCGGAGTGTTTTTGTGGTAACTGTACTTTCTTCCAGGTGAGGTGACCTCTAAATGCAGGAAGCTCAGTGGGTTCATATCCTCTCTTCTGAATCTCCCCCCACACTTGCTGTGCAGAGTTCGCTGCATCCCCCATACGTAATAATTCTGTGCTTAGGTGATGCAATGCAAGTAAGTTGTAACTGACAGATAAGTCAGGATCTCTAGCATCTTGTTGTTTAAGAAGGTCCTTGTAAGATAAAGTGATAGGGAACCGCCTCTTGTTGCCGAGGGGCCCCAAGAAAATACTTCAGTCACTTCTGCACATAATTTGAAATTAGCAAATTTCCAATGCTGCTTGGCTGTGATGCTTCCAACGGCTGGACTGCGAGGTGATGTTCCGACCAGCCCCTAGGAACGCGCCCCTGCCTGGCCCGCACAGCCTGCCTCTCGCAGGCAGCGTCAGAAGCAGGTGCCTTTTCTTTGCCGCTTTGGCGGCTCCGGTGAGTTGCATGATTTAGGTATGAATAATGCATCGACTCCTTCAGTCAGTGCATTCCTGGGGGACAACCCTTCCTCTAGATGCGCGTCTCGTTCTTCATCGCTTCTGAAAACTCTTTGAGAGGATTTCTGTACATTTTCTGAATTACATGCATGGTTCTGGAGTCGCTCTTTTTCACCCTTTTGCTTGGCCCTGGCTTCAGCCCCGATTTCAGAGGCACGGCACAAGGTCAGAGGCTTGCGCCTTAATGTGGAAGAGGCAGTCTTGGTGAGCGCAAGGTTTCCACTGATGCTCAAGGCGGCCCGAACCGCTGGGCCCACTTACTGCTTCCACGTTAACGCTGGCTTGCAGCTCAGGAAAGCCAGCCAAGCATGTGAAGCGTGGCTGCTGCTGGAGTCGGAGTGGGAGGCAAGGGTGTCCGTGGGAATTTTGACGCTTTTCATATTGCTGCGCCCTTGTGTTTGTGGTTAAATAGTACTCGAGCATGTGACTGTGTTCATGTATGGACTTTGAGAGCAGTAAATCGATGCGTGTGTTCTCGTTGCAAGAACTAGCGAATTGCCCCACGGAGCTCCACCGGTGCCTGGCCGGGGGGGGTGTGGGCAGCCGCCGTGAGAGTGCGCTGCTGGTTCCTTGACCCCCCCCAGAATGTTTCCTGGCAGAGGCGCCACCTGCAAACCTTAGAACCGAACGGCGGTGGGGCGGGGAGTATCTTGTAGCATTAGGAAGAGCGGCCCTTCGGCCAGTGGGCTTCGCCCCGCTCCTTCGCAACGTCCCCGTGGGCCTGCCTTTCTCCCGGCATCGCAAGCCCTGCACGGGGTCTGGGTGTGAGACCCACACAGCCTCTCCGTTACCTGCCCCTCTGGGCCGAGGGCGCATCCAGGTGCCGCCAAGCGCTCTGCCTGCCTTGGCCGTGTCTGCTGGGTTCTGCCTGGGGAGGGTTGGGCGGGGTGTGTGCTTTTTTGTGCTACGCTGCTGGTTGTGTGCCGAGACACACAGACTGTGGGTAGCTTCAGGGGCATTTGTGTCTTCCATAACCTGGCAAGGGTTCTCTGCCCTGTCTCTGAAATTGCAGATCATAATCTACCAAAATCAAGGTGTGTTGATGGCATTGCCTATTGTCGGCTCTGTGCTCTCCGGGAACTACTCACAGAGTAGTTGTATCCATGCGGCGTTCTGTTTGTCTGAAATATTTGTATACCTCCTTCCGTGGAAATCCCCAGGGCCGTTTGCATTAGCGAAGAATAGAAAACCTGCAGATTACCTCCCTGAAAGCTGGAAATGTGTGTTTGTTTTTACAAAACCACATTGTGGGAGGAAATGCAGGTTCTTTTTTGGGGGGGGGGAGTCTACATTTTGACAGGAGAGGCGGAAAGGAAGGGCAGTCGGGAGCAGAGGGGAGCGGCTGACTAGCCTGGGCTGAGAGTCATGTGCGATTCGTGAAGCAGTGGGCTTTGAGGGAGGACTTTGAAAACTCGAAGAAGTGCTCCCTTTGAATGAAGCTGCTTGCTGAACCCACAAACTTATGCATCTTCTCAGGGCGACGCTTGTCACAAAGTCCGGGCGTTTTGTTTTGCTTGTTTTTATTTAGTTCATGCAAAATAGCTTTTTGTAAGCGGCTTTGGAGCACTGGCGGGGTGTCTGTCGCAGATACTATAAGTTGTTTTGCCATCCTCCTGCTCGCTGGAGAGGCATTATATTAAAACTCTGCGACGACCATTCCTTCCTACTCCATGTGAATGTTGTCATCAAGAGCTTAGAAATGACTCCTAAAAGGATTGCCTTAATCTGAAGATGCAAACCTTGCCCTCAAGCTGAGAGTGGAATATGCCTCTGTGGCTGAAAATGCCACCAATCTGTTTTATTTTATTTTATTTAGTTGTGTGCTGTCTTTTCAACAGAGTTCATTGGCTGGGGCATGCCTGTGTCGGGGCATTTCTATAGTGACTACTTGTTTCTCGCAGATGATTTTGCCATGAACAGCTCCAGAGAAGGGAAGACGTAATGCCGGGAGACGGCCCGTGTGCAGGAGCTGTTCTGCCGAGCTCCTCTGAGCCCCCTCCAGTTTCATGAACTTGGGAAGGATGTTTCCACTCTCCCATCCAACAATACGAGATTTGATAAGAGCGCTGGCTTCCTTTTCCTGAGTGCAAGGAATGCTCGGCTCACGGAGGTGCCTTCGGGCAACGAAAGCGAAGGATTTCTGTTGGGGCCTTTGGGATATTTCCAGTGGGCAAGAAGAGAAGGGAAGTGTCCATTGAGCGGCCCGGGGAGAGGTGTCTGGGCCTACAGCTCCGTGTCCGGCGACCTCCTGCACTTTCAGAAGCCCACGCGGCGGAGCTGTGTAAGCCCCTCGTCTGGGACCTTGAGCAGCCTAGTAAGACGTTTGGAAGGCTCCTATATTGTGTCCGAACCCTGCCCGATCAGGGGTGGCCCCGGGGGAAAAGAGGGAAGTACGATGCCTTGCAAGCTCCCCCAAAAAGGGCCGCCTGCTGGCCTGTCGGTCTCCTCTTGTACCAACCCCAAACCTCCTCGTTCCCCCTCCTCTTTGTTAAGGGATGATCCCTCTCCCTTGTTTATTTTGCGCGGTGTTAATAGAGCCGCACTTGATGTTTGTGCTGCTCGTATTCTTACCCTGTAGCAACATGTTTGTCTTTGCTCTGCCCTTCTTTTGTGTCTTGCGATAGGTCTAGCTCTGAAATGTTTTGTTTTGGTTTTTCCTTTTCGGTGAGTAGATGTCACTGGTTTTTCCCTTGCTCCGCTGTGTAGTTTCAGAATTCCTGAAGGATTATTAAAGGATGTGAGGTTAAGCCGAGAAGTCCAGTTAATGGTTGCTGATGGGTAGAGCTGAGTTGGCTCAATTGCTGAGGCAGTGCTTAATTTCAACGTCCAGGCCACAAACCTCACTGATTATAGGGACTCATCTAATTATAACAGACCTTATAAACTAGTGCACTATTTATGTTAAACATTTACAGGAAGCGTCTTTTGCCCTTCTAAACCCACAGGTAATCCCTATTTATTGCTCTCCCCTTGCGTCTTCAGGCCGTGGAACAGGTTTCTACGTCTGCTGGATCCACTGCAATGAATACTTTGCAGGTAGATCGGTTTCGTGTGGCATTTTTTAAGCATGTGGGAAGTGAGGTAGCTTTTTTTCTTGATGGCTTACTTGGAAACCCAGTTCTGCCATGCAAGTTCACACAAACTGAATTTCTCTTTCAGCAGAAGCCTGCTCAACCGCCAGCCATTTATTGGAGAGTTCTGCAAAGCAGGTGCCAAAAGTAAACAGGCTGTTGGCCAACTAGGTCCAACTTGTGGTATTTTTGGATGGGCCCTGCAACAGCATCCTTCTCTCAACAGGCTTTCAATTAAGATTTCTGTTCCAGCAGCTGGATCCCTGCTTAGCTGGGTACTTTGGAGAGAGTATGAGAAAGAACCTTCTGCATGACCGGGTAGAACTCCCTAATTTGGCTGCCCAGTTGGAAATGGCGTTTCGACTGTTTGGGCTGCCCTGCTGCTTTCTTGCACTCACGCAAGTGTGTGCTATTGTGTACCCCAAGCATGGAGTGAGGCCTTTCTGTGGGTGGCATCCACCGTGTGGCATGCTCTGCCAAGGAAAAGGCTTTCCTTCCTTTATGTGAGCTCCCGGCGTTCACGGAAGTGTTTTTGAAACCTTGACAATGAAATAATCCTTCCCCGCTGGTTCCCAGTTAATGCTGAAAGTTATACGGGGCAAGTCATGCCAAGCATCTGCCTCCCGTGGTTCTCTCCTCCAGCCTTCCCAGTCACTAGCACAGGGCATGTGGGTTACGTGAATTAAGACGGTGCTGCGAATCGTCGTCCTATCTTAATTTTTGTAGCTTGTCCAGATTCAGCTTTGTACCAGCTGAATTTGTGATAGCCTTTAATAGCCCTGACTTTTATGACCTGAAGTTTGCTTTGCTGACTTTTATGACCTGAAGTTTGCCGACTAAGCTGATAGGGACTTGGGAACGCTGTGATAATGGGACTGGGAGGCTGACATGGATGCAGCGGGTTGGTGTCTGTGTGCATGACTAGTGCAGAACACGGAGAAGCCTGCATGCCCCAGTCTTCCTCTGCGAAAGAGGTTTGCTGTTGCAGTTAAACTGGTGTTAAGCCGGTACGTGTTTGGCAGGTAGACGTGCCCCAAGGGTGGCGTTTCATTCACCTGGTGCCTGACCGTAGTGGCACTCGTTGGGCGTGTGGTGGTAAGGCAGCCTGCCGTGGGACCGAGAGGGAGCAGATGTGCCACCGGGCCCAGGCGTAATGGAAATGCTTCCGTCCGTTCTCCTGCAGTCGTGCAGCGTGCCTCGCTTTACAGCTGTTGCACATGTGGCCGCAACGTACGCACTGCCGTGTTCTGTGTGGACACTGGCAAGGCATTTTAACGGCGGCCTGTGGCGTTGTTTAAAAACAAATCAAACGAGAGCAAATGCTGAAGCGTGATTTATTGCCATTCCTGCCTCTGCCAGTGAAGCTAAAACCAGCTCCTCGCTCTGTCTAACACATCGGCTGGCGGACAGGCACCCCAGAGGGCCACCCAGAGACCGCGCAGAACCGAAATGCGTGACCGTGGCAGCTCACGAGGAGCCTCCATCAGACAAGGCTCTTTCCAGAAAGCTGCACGTCACAATTCATCACTGAATGTTGCCTCGTTCTCTTTCTTTAAAACATTTCTGCCCCGGTCCGTGGCTGAGGCTCTCCGGGGCACAAGTGTGGGGTGCCAGTGCTGGCCGAGTGGGCCTCCATCCTTTGCTCCCCGAACCCCCCGCAGGACGTGTGGATGGTTGGCTGAGGGGCAGGGGAGGATTCCTGAAGCACCACCGGGCGACGTACGACTTGAGGGGAGGTGCAGCTCACTCCAGGCGAGCGAGATCTTGCCTCCGTCACGCGAGCCATCTTGCGACAAGCAGGCATGGGGTGCCGGGCTCGCCGAGCCGGATCCCGCTTTCCTGACGCTTTCATTTTCGGCTTGGGAGAGGCGCTTACTGGATGAGTGGTCTTCTCCGTCGGTTGACTGCTTCTGTGTATTTGCGTTTTGCAGTTCAAGTTATCTCAGTTTTAATTATGGATTTAGGGAGGGGAGAGGTGGGGTTCAGGCAGTAGTGCCGTTTTGTTTCCGCTTGTGCTGGGGACTGGGGAATTGCAGAGTGGAATTGCAGAGCGCCGCAGCGGAAAAGAGAAGCTGTCAGGTACCCGAAGCGATGCATGCAGGTTTAGGCAAAAAGAGGCCTACAGCTCTCAGTTGTAAATCCCTTTCCAGTTTCACCCCGCGGAGGAGGGCACCTGCAGCTGCTCAGTGCTGTTCCTGAAAAATTGCCTTACCTGTCTGTATTTAAGCAACACACATGCATTGTGCTGTTGGTAGATGCCAGGCAGCCTGCTCTCGTCCTGCAGTGAGTGGGCATTGATCCTGGCTGGCTTGAGAGATGCGCTTGCATTTGTGTGAACGTTTTGCTGAGTTGGTTTCTTCGCCCTTCATTATCTGCCGGGCCTTTCTTAGTTGCTGTTTCCTTCGCGCATTTGGTTCAGAACGGCTCATAGCGTCTGGAGCAGCAACACACCATCTCCGAATCTGTTGTAAAGCTTTAAAATTTGTGCGGAGCAAAGGTAAAATGCGTAGCACATATTTAAGAGCCCGTAGCTTTTAACAGGAGAACCAGGTTGCAATTCGGTTCTTAATTTTAGGCAGCGCAGAAAATGGCCCAGCAAGAAAAGTCAGTGAAGGGGAAGGTGGGGGCCGCAGATGCATCATGGGAGCCGTTCCGACCCGCCGCGTGAGCCCCTGCAGTGACTGCTGCGGATGTCGCTCCGAATTCTTTCCAGGGCGTTTCCCCAAAGTTCAAGGATGAGTTCAGCTCACTGGGAGAAAGCAGAGGCATCATCAGGCCAGGGCGGTCACGGGGCGGGTTGTGGGGGGAGCAGGAGAAAGCCCACAATAGTGTCGAAGGGGAAGCGTGTGAGCAAGGGCGCCCCGTTCCGGAAAGGAGTACTTTTTGGAAATAATGCAGAAACCGGCAGCGGGGTCGGGCCAGGCTGAGCGAGCAGCCCTGAAGGAGAGCGTATCCCGAGACGCTGAATCCCACCCCAGCAGCGAAGTGCTCATCCCCCTGACTCCGCGGAGGGAGAGGAGCGGCTCTGCTGCGGGGCCCCGTGGGCTCCGTGGGGTGGCGCGTGGCTTGTATGCAGGTGGCTGAAGGCGCAGCGGGCGCTTCTGGGGTCCCCGTGCCACTGGGTGCTGTGAGCCACGCCGATCCCACGACCCTGGTAACCCCTCACACCTTACGGGCTATCCTCACGTCGTGCCTGGCTCGCCCTCGGAGTGGGGGTGCGCGGTGTTCCCTCGCCTCCTCCCGCTGGCAGTAATTGCAGCCAGAAACGGGTTTAAGAGGAGAGGGGCCACGGAGGAGCAGGCGAGTCCGGGAAGGCCAGCGGGAGTCAGCCTGGGGCCTGGATGCGTGTTGCCACCTGAAGTCCTGAGGCATCTGCCGTGTAACTGCAAGGGACGCTAAGGACCTGGATCGAGGCCAGCGAGGCTTGTTAAGCAGGCCTGAAGCACCCGGGGAACTCATTTTTCTCCCTCTCCTGCTTTTTCTCTTTAAGCAACATGCATTGTATCACGAGCTTCACGGCTGGGAAGTGGCAGTCTTTGTAGCTTTATCAGAACGGAGGTGAATAAGGAAGAATTAGCAGTCCCTGTAGGCTGAGGTTAATTCTCTTGTGATACGAGCAACCTACACAGACAAGACATGTGGGCAAAATAACTTTTATTCTTGATATCCCAACCTACTCGCCTTAAATTTTGGAGGCATTAATGTTTTGCTTTCCTGAACTGCTTTGTGGAGTCACATTTTGGAACAGACTCCTGTTCTTCCATCTCCCGACCTTTTACCGGGTTTTTTTTCCAGTGTTTTCCATGGCACTTAACTGGCTTAAAAGGTAGTTTTTAAAAATGCAGATCCTGAGAGCCCTGAAGGAAAGGCGCAGATGTTGTGCATTCTGGGTGGCCTGGGAGCAGCACTCGGCCATCTCCGTCTCCCTAGCTAGTAATCTGCTTCTTTGGTTTTGCGCCGCGCAAGCTTCTCTGTGGCTGCAAGGCACTTCGGTGGCAGTGCTTCCGTTTGCAGGAAGAGTGACCTCGGCTTGGCCTTTCACAGCTTTGTAATTTTTAACCCGGGAAGTCCTTTAAGGCAGCCCTGTTTGTACATGTGCCGGCTACCATTTGGGTGTGAACTGCCCCTTTCCCATGGCAGGAGGCACTCACAGCGACAAGTCGGCCTGGCTAGCTGCTTTTAATTTCTTAGTTAAAATCCATGCCTGTTAACATCGGAGGCACGGCTCCCTCTTTTCCATGACGAAGCATCTCCCCACCACGTCACCGGACTGTGCTGGAATTGCGCAAGGGCTTTCCGTGTGATCTCAAGCAGTGGCCCTCGAGGCACCTGGCCCTCAGCTGGCAGCGGGGCACAGGTGGAGCGGCTCGTCTCGACACGGCTGCTGGATCCAGTCCAGTGCTGTCGCGCCAGCCACCGCCTCACTGGCCCTGCCCAACGCCCTGCGTCAGCGTTCCAGGTGCTTTGGCAGCCGCGCCTGGCTCCTGGGTTGGGCTCCTGGAACCTCGGGCCCCGGGGCCACACGCAGCCCTCCTGCGCTCCCAGTCTGGCTCTCCGGGATGGGCGCAGCCCCTCGCCAAGCCCTGCCCGCTTCCCCATGTCGCTGGCCATGTGGCTCTTGCACCTCCCTCCGTGCAGTGGCTCCTCTCAGGCTCGCAGAAGAAAACCCTCTGGAGTCAGTGTGGTGAGAGCCAGTGTGGTGTCGTGGTTAAGAGCCTGGGACTGGGACTCAGGCGATCCGGGTTCGAGTCCCCGCTCAGCCATGGAGCCAACTGGGTGACTCTGGGCCAGTCACAGACTCTCAGCCCAACCTGCCTCCTCTCTTTTATGTATGCATTTGATCTAATCCACCCAATAACTGATGCACTTTTGACTCCAGTTTTTCCTTTCTCTGAATCACTGTCCAGCAGTTGTTTTTTGGACATGGAGTCAAGTCGTCGTCCTCCTGTGAAGGCAAGCCCTTCTGCGTGGATTTTAGAAAGCTGTTGTGGAGGGTCACGTTCTGTCAGTGGCAGGGAGAAGGTTGACGTGATATTGCCTCAGTCCATGGCTCTGCTCATGAGTGTCCTCTCTGAACATAGGAAAGCAAATGTTGCCCATAAGGGAAATGCCAACATCCAAATGGTGGGATTTCCTTGCAGGCCATTTCAAAATCGCAAGCTCTCCAGAGCGGCAGAACTCTTCGTCACGCAAGTTATCAGGAGAACTGGCTTCATTGAAAACGGGCCAGTTCTGCCCAGCCTTTGCCATTCCGCTCTGTCGTTAGATTAAATATACTTGCCTTTTATTCTAAATGGTTATATTTTATTCTTGGATGTTACAGATTTAATAGGTCTCGGATGTGTGCATTGCTGCAGAATCAGGAAATCGGAAACACTAGTTTTGCACCTTTGCCATGGAATCGGACCTAAGCGTCCTGCATTGACTTCTGCAGGTGCTTTGGAGTGCTCCTCTATCTACTGACAGGGATTGAATAGGGACCACCTCTGAGAAATGTGGGCCCTTCTAGAGCAGGGGCCCCGTTCACCACAGGCACTGAATTAGTGGGTCTGGAGGAAGCCCATTTAGGTATCAGGTTGGGGAGATTTGCAACAGAAGGAAGTCCTAGTAGCTGAGATCAAGTTAGTCCTGAACTGGAAGTGGAATGGGCAGTTGAGAGCCCCAGCAAACAGCCTCAATTAACTCAGAGCGAACCTTGGGCGCTATCCAACCCCCACCGTATGATCACTCCCTGATAGATTATGTATCAAAGGGCAAACGAGCAAAGATCCCACGACTGAGATTAACTTCACAGATGTGACTGTCACGGCGACATCCGCTCACAGTAATAAACCCTTTTTGGAAAGAACTAGCCAGGCACTTGGGCTTGGGCGAGAGCTGCCCGTGCTGACCTGGTTTCGTGCTGAAGGGTGTCGGATTAAGCCAGCCGCAAAGCCGGTGCTTGGGGGCCCATTGGGACCCACTGCCTTCCCCTCACCAGCCGCTCCTGTGCCAACTGCTGCTTTCGCCGAGCTACACAAATCGCTGCGGATTGTGCACGTCCTCTGCTTCCTGAGGAGAAGGGCTGTGAGTAAGGCCGCTCACTGGGCGGGCCGATTCCCTGATCGCATGAGTCACGCCAAGCCGCGCAGGGCGTACCGGCATGTTCCCAGGGATCTTCCTTGCCCTTTGAACATGCTTTCTTCTGGCTTGCTGGCTTGCTTTTTAGTTCACGGGAGCAGCTTCCAAAGAGCCATAGACATGCTGCTCCTTTTGAGCGGCGGTTTGTGAGGCGCCATGGAGAGGGGGACGCAGTTTGCTGCTTTTTCCAGCGGCATCGCTATAAAAGAACACCTGAGTCCCAGGTAGCGGATGGTTTGCTTCTCTAGAGCAGGGCTTGTGGATGTGATAAGATTTAGTACATTGATCAGTTACCACGCCTAAGCCATCAGGAGAATGTGTCATCTCAGATCGGATCGGATCGCTCTCCTCTTCCTGGTCCCAACTGAAGCCCTGGGGAGGAGGTGGGGCCTGCGGAGGAGCTCAAGGCCGGAGGCTCCCCGCCCATGCCCTGGAGGCCTCTGGTCTCTTAAAAGCTCAAGGAGGAAAGCGATCCGAGATGGCAAAGGCAGCTGGTGCAGTGCTGGGGCTGCTCCCGGGTTGTCTGCACGTAGCGGCCATGCCAGGGAGCCACTTGCCATCCCGCTGTCCATTCTGTCCGCGCATTAACACCTCATTTCGTTGTTCTGACAGCACATCCGTCCCCTCCGGGCTCGTCCTAATCCCACTGGATGGTGAATGAGAGCAATGGCAGCACAAGTGGGAGCCACCGCTGCCCTCGCGTCCTTGACCAGCATCGCGGGACTTCAGAAGGGAACCTCCGTGCTGCACCACACCTGTGTCAGCTCCCTTTCTGATACGAGCCTCAAGCCCGCCGAGCATCCGAGCTCTCTGTCCCCGCTGATTCTGGAGAAGAGCAGCAAATTCGGGAGCCCCGTGAGGCCGGCCGCCATGCCTCCAGCTGCAACCGGGCCACGTTTAACTCCCAAGCCATTTTCCAGGGAGAAATCTTCAGACGCTTTCGCGGTGGTGAAGCCTCCCGTCACAGCACTCAAGCCCAGCAGCGTGGCCCCCAAGTCCCCCACATTTGCCAAAACCTTTGGGGATGCAACCACCCCTAAGGGGTTAACGGGAAATATTCCACCACTGGTTGACCAGAAATCAATCGAGAACAGAAGCACCAAGGGTTTTGTAGCAAATATGCCCTTCTATTCCAGTCCCCTTGCAAATACGGTCATCCTCTTTAATACTGGGAACACCGAGAAAGCCGGCATGAAGCCGGCTGCCGAGAAGACATATAGCACTTTACAGGCCCAGGAGGGGCCGGTTCCCTCCGCGGTTTCAGAAGCGCCCTTCAGAAGGCCCGAGAGTGCCGGCATTCAGAGGCAGTCGTCTCTCTCCTCAGAGCCCAGGCCGGTCTCCTGGAACCTGCACCGATCCCTCGAAGTGAAAGACACCTTTGCAGGCACTACTGAGGAAAGGACTAAACATGTTGAGAAGGATCTGAGGAACGGCAGCAGTAACCTGGTCAGTGAAGTGCAGCCCAGACCAAAGCAGAGACCAGTGTCTGCCATCTTTCTGGAATCAGTAAAAGACACAAAGCAAAGCACTCCCGACGTTCCTGATGAAAAATCACTTCCCGAGAAATCGTGGGTTCGAAAACCTAGGCCGCTTTCTGTGGATCTCACAGCAAAATTTGAAAACCGAGACCTTTCTGCGCAAAGGAAATCGTGCCCACCTGAGAGCAAGGAGAGACCCCTCACTGCCCACCTTGCGGACACCCTCGGCAGCAGACCCTCCGAAATGGAGGCAAAGAGCGAAGTGGCAGAGCCAAGCACAGCCGAAGCACCGAGATCATACTTGAAAAGCACCTTTCCCGTCGCCGACTCCCAGTCTGCGAAAAGCGACGCCAGTACCCACATCCAGACACCCTCCCCAAACGAGGCTGCGCCTTTGGGCTGGAACACTCCGAAAGACGCGGGTCAAGTCTCTGCAAAGGACCGAAAGTTCTTGTGGGAGCTGAGGCTTAAAGGTCAAGATGAAGACAACGATGCAGAAGCTGATTCTGCAGGCGTTTCAGAAAAAAGCACGGGACTGCCCACCAGTAAGGCCTGGTGTGTGCAAGAGAAGGCAGCGTTAAGTCAAAGGGATGCTTGCACGGGTAGTAAAGATGCGGCGAACACCTCGGACCCGGAAAACAAGTTCTCAAGAGGAGGCAGTGTTAAAAAGCCTCTTAATTTCCTGGGGACATTAACAAATGGCGTGGCTCCAGGGAATGCCGACTCTCGCCCAGAAAGCCCTGGAAAGGAAAAGAAGAGTATGAACATCCAGCAGAGAATCAAAGAACTGACCACAGAAAATGCAGATGGCAAACCGGGACACTGTCGCCGGTCATACGCGTCACGCCCTCTTTCTGCAGACTTGACAAAGCTGTAAGTTATACCGAGCCCTAACCCTAAACTCGGCACTTTGTGATCTTAGCATTTATTTATTTGTTTCCATAAATTCACATTTTTCTTTTAAGATTGTTCTCAGTTTTCCCCAATCTTTCGCTTGAAATTTTAGTTCTCGGTGCAAAGCCAGAGGCTGGGCATCCAAAAGCCGCATCCTGCTTTGCAGGCAGGCGGCATCCGCTGGTGCCGTGGTGCTGCTGGGGCTGTGAGCACAGCGCATGCTTAGTCCACGTGGTGCTCCGGCTTCAACACGAGGCGCTGTGGTGCAGGGCAGGATTCGCCAAGGATTTCACAGCGCAGCCTTGAAGGGGCAAGCAAGCTCTTGGCTTCTGACATCCATTCTGTTTATAATGCAGAATTCCTAAAGCAAGAAAAGACCAAAAATCCGTTTCAGTTCTAAACAAACTAGTACTTGAAATGTATTTGTTTATTTTTTTATTTGTTCCATTTATACACCCCCATTTTCTGCAAGGATCCTGGGCAGGGCAGTGCGCGCGACTCCCTCTCCATTTTACCCTCACAACAACCCCGTGAGGTACATCTTTTGGGCCAGAAAGAGTCTGCCTGGCCCAAACTCACCCGGGGAGCTTCATGGTCGAGTGGGGACTGGAACCCAGATCTCCCAAGTCCCAGTACGATGCCCCGACCAAAGCCTGGGTCGCGTTTGCTCTTTAGGAAACTTTGCCGATGTTTTTACTGAGCCAGAGATGTGAAGGTGGCTTCGCCAGGCCTGGTTTAGTGGGGTGGCAACTGGGTTTTACGCTTTTGGTAGCATACGAGAAGTATGGGCAAGCTACGTCTTCTTGGAGCGAACAGCAGGAACTGTGTCATCCACGTCATTTCTCTTTAACGGAGTGGTTTCTTTGCAAACAGGTTTTCCAGTTCTGTGACTGCTGCCGAAATGAAATCTGAGAAAAAAACGGAATTCAACAGGATGCCGCTTCGTGACATGCAAGAAGTTCACGAGGTGAGAAAGCATTCCAGGTACGGAGTCTTCTCCCAGGCAGAAGCCCGTCCAGATGTTCCCCGTATGGCTGTGCCAGAAGCAGGCTCTGTGCATGTCAAGGCCGTCTCCTAATAATCCCGGGCCAGTCCAGCGCCCTCCATGCTCGGCGCAGAACGCGAGGCATGGTGGCAGCCATTCCCGCCGCTCGGCTCCGGGCGCTCCATCAGCCGTCTGGGTGAAGTGGTGCAGAGGAGGCGCGAGGGAGGCGGGGACAGGAGGCGTGTGGATGCGGCATGAGCTGCTGGCCGCCTCCCCTCTCTGCCCCGACATACCCCTTTTTCTCCTCCCCAAGGCTGCTTTCTGGCCTTGGGGAGGCAATCAGGGTGGTCTTTTCCATGCCTGCTGCAGGCAGGGGCTGGGCAGGGACTCTTCCCTCGTGATCCCAGCCCTCGAGTCACCGAATCCTCCTGTGGCCCCCGCTCAGTGTGTCACTTCGAACATTAAAAAATGCCCTTTTAACCCCGGGACATCTCGGTTTGTTGCAGAATGAGCCACAGCTGCTGCGTGGAGCGGATTCAAGTGAAACCCGGGCAGCCGGAAGTCCACAGAAGCTGCAACAGCTCAGCAGAGCCACCCGTGCAGGAGGGCCGCTCGAGAGAGAAGGCAGCCTTCTCAAAGGGAGGGACCCTGTCGCTCCACAAGGAGAAAGTCCCGCTTCAGTTGCAAGCCACGACGTGAAAGCGTATTCCACGCCTCCCACGGCAGAAAAAGCAGCAGGCATTAAAACGGTCCGAGCGACCATTTTTGAGCACAGCGTCCAGAGGCACAGCATCGGCCTCTCGGGAGCGGAGCTGACCTCGCAGCCGTGGAAGGAGACCGTTGGGAGGCCTCTGGGGCACCGCAAGGAGCCGTGGCTGGAGGGAGAGTCGGACGCTCACGTGACCTCCAAGAAAGTGCCGTTCAGGCAGGGCGATCTGTCGCCGGATGCTGACAAACCCTGGAAGAGAGACTCTTCAAATGAAGAGAAAGCCCTCAAGGCAGCAGCAACATGTGAGACATTCACTGCGAAGGGGAAGTACGAAAAGCACACTTCAAAGCAGGTCGAGGACTCCTTAATGTACCAAAGAATAGAACCGAGATACGAAATTCTCCAGACAGTTGGCGACAGGGTGCAAAGCGAGGCTGTTACAGCCATCCCAGAAAAAGAGGCCGTGCCTCTGCGCAGCCGGAGATCTTTGAGGAGGAGAACCGAAGGGAGCGCCACAGATGCTGCTTGGCCACGTAGCCTTGATAGTAAAAGCGGCAACCGGGCAAAGGATGGCTTCGTTCCTGAGCCAAAAGCCGTGGGCGAAGCGGCCGGCAAGACGGCCTCCCTGGAGGACCTTTATGGCTCCTCGAGTCAGCACGCTTTCCTCAGGCAGGTGCCCAAGCTGGACAAAGCTCAGACGGGACAGCAGCAGGCAACTGTGAAACCGCCGTACTTGCAGAGTAGAAATAAGAATTCTGAGATAGTGGATGACAAAGGCTCTAAGCAGCCTTCGGAAGCAGAGCGGGAGAAACGGGAAGCTGTCGACAGTTCCAGAATCCTGAAACACTTCCCGGAGAATCTAGCGGTGGCCCCCGGCAGGACAGATGGCTGCGAAGCCGGGGTGAGCACTGGCCAGGATGCAGCTGTGTCCATGGCCAGTGAGCCCAAGAGCCGCCCTTCACCATGTGGGGCAAGCCAGTGGCACAAATTCAGTAACAGAACAAGCCCTCCAGGTGCGGACCCTGCGAGACCTTACGAGCAAGAAGGAGCGAAGGCGTTTGGGCTGAAGGCATTCCCAGCTGCTTACGTTGCACACAAAGAGCTGAGCATTTCGGACTGCAGAGCTGAAGGAGACCAGCTGCAGCGGCCGGATGCCGAAGGATGGGGCAGGAGGAGCGGCCGCGCCGTGTCTGGGACAAAAGCTTCCGAGAGGTGGCGGAGAAAAACCTTGCCTCACGATGCCATCAGGTTTGAGGAGGCGACGGAGCCAGCGCGGGAGAGTGCGAAATCGCTGAGCAGAAGGGACTCCTTGCAGCTGCATAATGATTTTGCTGCTAAGAGGAGCCTGAGACTCAGAGATGGAGCAGAGCCACGGGCAGGCAGCTTCTGGGGATCAGGCAGCAGTCCAAACAGCCGCCTGCAGAACGAGCTCTGCCCTTTGGCACCGAGGGCAACCTATTTTGCCGTTACCTGTCAGATTCCCGACGAGCGTGAAAATGCACCCGAAAATGTCCTCGAGCCTACCAGAAGCAGGCGCATTTCTGCACTAGTGGAGGACGTGAGCGCCGTGCACGGCGAGCCCCCCCTGCGCCCAGAGGCCAAGCCTGCCTGCTTCAGGCACCTCCACCAGGAGAGCGAGCGTGTGGGGGAAATGGAGCGTGGTGGCCACGGCCCTGGGGTGCCCAGAGACAAGGCTGCCGACCTGTACAGATCCAGAGTTCTGGATATTGATGCGCTCATGGCAGAATACAAAGAGGATGCGAAGAAGGCTTCTCTGATTCAGGGCAAGAGAGAGGACCGTGTTTCCGAAGACAGCTGCTTGGCTTCTCGGGAGAGATTGACATACAACAGGACTTCCACGGAGAAACTGCCTTGTGAGGTCAACCAGAGAGATTCGAAAAAGTTGGATCCTTCCCCAGGAAGCAACAGGCACGAGGTCCGTGCGGCAGAGAAGCCGGAGAGTTGCGACCTGGGGCGGGCCCCCTTGAGGAGCAGAGACAGCACCTTCAGCCCGCCTCCCTGGGGGAGGCTGGCCGTGGAGCAGCCACAGCACGTCCCTGCAGAGCCGGGCAGCAGCAGGAAAAAAACGTTCATTATTGACGAAGGGGAAGGAGAGAGCTTGGTGCTGAAGCACCAGACCGAAAAGCGCGCTCGCAGCAACGCACACGTTTCCAGTCCCGGCTGTGTGGCTGTGGAACCCGAGGCCAGCGCAGCTCCGCCTGTCTCTCCCTCCCAGTCGCATGTGGACGGAGCCCCATGGAAGGGAACGAGCCCAAGGCAGCGGGAAGCCACGTGGACTTGGGACGGTTGGTGCAGCGCCCCTAATTTGAGTGAAGTGCAAAAGAGGAGAGCCAGTGTGCACAGGAGCGCTCTTGACCCGGGGCCCTGCACGGCCGAGAGCGGAACCGAACGGAGCGCTGCTGTGCCAGGCTCGGCAAATGCCCTGCCGGAGTGGAGGAATCTCTACTCGGAGAAGATCCACCAGGCCGGAGCAAGGGACACGCTCCCTTCTGGGCTGGAAGCAAAAGAAAGGCAGGGCCAGAGCAGGGACCTTCCAGCTGTCCCGCCGGAGAGTGCGGAGAGCTGGCGGGGCAAGTGGAGCACGTCGCAACATCACCGGCTCCTCCAGGAAGGGAAAAAGGTAAGCGCAGAGCCAGCCGCTGGGGGGGCCTTGGAATGACATGGAAGGGGACGTTGGGCCTGCGGGTGGCCTTTGCTGTCACGGCGCCATCGGAGGTCTCGTCACGGGGCTCTTGCGGGCGCCGCTTTGGTGAGTGGCACGTGCCGTACAGGAGTGGCTGCCAGGCGCACAACTTCTACCGCCTCTCCACAAAGGAGGCGTAAACTCCGCCAGGGCTCGTGGCCTCACAGGCCAGCTGCTCCTTTCTGTGAATATTTTTTCTTGCCTTGACTACCTTTTCTAGGAGGACCCTGCTCCGGAATGGGGCAAGGAGGCGCATGACGGCTTGGGAGCCAGGAATCCTCTTCAGGTGCCCGTGCAGCGGAGGAGTCGCAGTTTTTGCGGAGATAAAGGAAAGGATCCCTGGAGCACGGTAGTTTTCGCCTCTGTGGATGCTCCTTCAGCCTGTACAACAACCCGTATCAATGCAGCGGGATGTCGCAGTTTACGAATGGGCAGCCCGTGTACGCGGCACTTGAGCAACGCGGAAGTAATTTAGTCCAAGTTGGGCTCTTTGCCGTGGGGTTTGCCCCACCAGTTGACACCTTCCTGGTTTCGGGGTGTCCCTGAGCTGATTGCCTTGTGCAGCCCAAGGTCCCCACACGGTGGGGGGGCTCCTCCCTCCCCGTGGAGGATGATGTCTTGAGGCAGGCGGGCCGTTCCCTGCGAACAGCTGGGCTTCCCTGGCAGAGGGTCTTGCTTGGTGCCCCTCAGACTGTTCTGCTCGAACGACGCCTCCCTGTATCTGCTTGTAGGCGGGCCAGGGATGCCTCCGTGTTTTGCAGCAGCCGCGTGCCCAGGGCAGTGGGGGGGGTGGCTGCTCTCGCAGCGCAGCATGCCGTCGCTCGCTTGGCGCGACGGGCAGGGCAAGAACATGGTGCAGCGTTGGTGGAAGGGACAAGGGCAAGCGCGTACAAGCACCGTGTTCTTTGCTCGGCTGAGGAAGCCGGTGTTCGTCTCAAGCCGCCCGTGCGATGCATTTTCTCAGAACTTTGCTCTGTCTAACGGTACATGGAGGGAGTTCTGTGCCCCAGGTGTGTTACTGGCTAACACGGAGCTTCGCCTCTCTGAAAGGATAACTTTTCCTATCTGTATTTTTGATAAGCATGGAAGACATGTTTCTGGTTGAAAAGGTGGAAGGACATGCCTAAGTTCCGGAAAAACAGAAGGGCAGCCAGAAGTGTCCCGCTAGCTACTCGTGTGGAACATCTGGCTGGTGTTGTTGGCTTATCCTGTGACTGTCCCGAAGCATTCAGAGCAGTTCGCAGCCGTGTGTTGGATTACACAATGTAGGTGAAGAGCCACGTGAGGGGTCAGCTGGAGCCAAGCACGCAAAGGCTGCTCCTGGTGGCTAGTTTACCCCCCAAAATGGCTTGGTGTGTCGTGGCACCTCATTTTGCCCTCCAGAGCGGAATCCAAAGGCAAGCAGTTGAAACAATGGCCAGAAGGTCAGCTCTTCCACTGCCTTCCTGCAATTGACCGTCGCACCCTAGATTTTTTTAAGAGCTGTCCTAGCCACAGCTAAAAGCTGCAGCTGAGAAGGAGGTTCCCCTGCTTCAGCTCTGACCAGGGTTAAGGGGAACTTCACGTTTTATTCAGCCCTTGCCATCCAGGCCGCTGTACGCAGAACGACAGTCCCTGGCCCCTTGGTTCCGCTTCTCGGAATCGATTGGCTCTGCTCCAAAGTGCTGGTTGTTCACCGCTGTGGAGTTGTTGGTGTTGCTTTTTGCGTTGCTGGATGTGGGGTCCACTGAACGCAGCTCCGGCTGTTCCTGTGCAGACGGGTCGCAGCGGCTGGCATTATGTGGCGCTACCCTGTGCCAGCCGTCACCAAAGGCCCTCACTGACCCTGCGGTGCCTCGCCAGCATCTGCGATAAACCTCCGCAGCTCCCCAAGTGTAGGCGACGTTTTTGACTTTTGCCTGCAGGTGGCAAAATCCAGCCCGTGCCTTGGATCCGAGGCTGCCCGGGCGTTTACCCCCACCGTGTGGCAGTCGAAAGGATTGCTTCAGGTGGAAAAGAGCATCTCTCCCCGCTCCTCTCAGCGGAGAAGGCCGAGGGCGCTCCTAGCCCTGAGGAAGTTCCTTTTCACATTGGATCCACGCCGCGAAATGCCACGCGCGTGGCAGAAGAAGCGGCGGTCTTTCCCAGGGTGCAGGCTCCACGTGTGCGGGATGAGCGACGGCGCCGTGCTCGGGCGTGTTGGGGTCCTTCCAGTTCCACCTCGGAGTTTGTGTCCATTGTTTTCTTTTCACAGAAACATTCGTGTGTACTTTTGTGTGCATCTCCCCAAACTTGCACACAAAGTATGCGCCTTTTGAAATGCACGCATTTCCCCTCGCCGACCGAGGCAGGTTATGTGCATGTTTGGTTGCGAGCATTTATTTTTGTCTGTTCAGCAATTTGGGAGGTTTTAGCTCAGTGGGCGTTTGAGTTCGCCTTTGCGCCCAGGAGGTGTTTGCGCTGCCAAAGGCGATCCGAACCCGCCTCCTCGTGCCCCCCCCCCCCCAATGGGATGCCTGCAGGCCTCTGTGTGGCCCTGAGAGGATGTCTTGAAACGCGCCCAGCATTCCCGCAGGGCAGCAGGCCGGGGGTGAATATCAGGGATGTTGTCCTGCAGACGGCTTGTCTGTGACAATCGATCTTCTCGCCCCAGAAAGCTCCAGCGGGGACCCCCCTGAGCAGGGCCAGGCGCCATCTTGCACGTGCGTGGTTCGGCGCTAGCGTGGAGGCGCTGGGAGCTCTGATGTGCCACCCGTTGCGTCGGTCTCCACGGGGTCCGCACCGCGGCTCTTTAGTGCGCTGCCCGCCCAGTCAGGGCACCGTGCGGCTGTTCGTTGGCTTCCTCTGGAGCCTTGTGGCTCAGGACTACCTGTGGGCCGGGCTTGTGCTTTCAAACCCTTTTAAACAATGACCAAGATGGGACTTCAGTTCCTAATCTCTTAAAATGCTCTTCCTGAAAATACAAGCTGACCTCTCTTTGCGGGGTGGGGAGATGCCAAAGAGGAAAGGGAAGGGATGCGGATTTTTATATTCTTGGGAAAGCGACGGAAACCGTGTGGAAGACTCCCAGGAAGAGAAAGGGCCCAAGGGGCACGCGGCATCTTCCCAGCCTGCTGCCTGGGATGCCGTTCCCACTTCCCAAGCCGTGCCCAGGCCCGGCAAGCATCAGTGAGAGCCGGTGTGTCCGTGCCTCCGGGGACTTTGGTGTGAGCCTGTCTTCTCCCTAAAAGACCCCAGTTGCGGCGGGAAACCTGCCTCGAAGCCCCTCCTGTTCTTGCTTCTCAGCTGTCTGCATCAGCTGTGCGATTCTCCTGTGACTCCCTTCACCGTGAAACCCGGCAGATGTGGGAGATCAGTTGGATGACAGCAGGCCTTAATCTTCACCCGCGTTTGGATTTCGTGTTCGGGACAGTAATCTTAGCCCTAGAAAGAGCTAATCTGTGTCAGCGGGACAGGGCTGTGCCGCCTTCTGGCGTGACCTTCCCAGACAACAGCCAGAATCTGGGCTGGGGAGCCGTGCCCTTGGATAGCCTCACAGACTCTGTGGGGCAGCCACCCCATCGGGGCAGCTGGAGGCTTCACTGCCAGCGGCTCCGGTGAGCTGAGGGCACAATCGCAGCCGCTGCAGCCTAGTTGCTGTGAGGAGTTCTTGGTGCTGAGTTGCAGAGGTTCACGTGCATGCCCATTTCCTTGATGGGGATGCTGAGGCCTTTGCAGCAGGGGCTCCTCGCAGGCCAGAGGGGTGCTGAAGGTGCACCTCTCTGTCTGTTCTGGAGCAAGAGAGTGAAGGCTTGTGAGCTTGTGGATCCAGAAGCTGCGGTGGCGGCAGCTTTAGGTAACGGCACCTCGCGTATCCAAGTTCCTGAGAACGGGGAACCTGCTGGGTCTCCTCGCTTTTCTCCTCCAGCCCCACCCACAGGAGTCTGCTTAGCGCTGCCTCGGTTGAGGATCCCAGGCGGAGCGGCTGAGGAATCCCGTGGCGGATCTTGCCAGCAGCCGGAGCACAGAACCGCCCAGTGCGGAGGGACGCTTCTCCCCTTTGCTGCGTGTCGCGAGCGCTCCGCTCTAAGCCCGCTCCCCCCTCGCAGCAAGCCGTGAAAGGGGAAATGAGGTCCTCTGACACCAGGCGGGTGCTGCTCCTGCGGCCGGTTTTGCAGCCCGTATCCGCGTAGCAGCATGCCTTTTAAAACATTTCGGTCGCAAGTATAAACGGCGAACGAAAGCTGCAGGGACTCGTGGCCGCAGCCGCCTAGCGCTGTTGGTTGGGGGAAATGGGTAACCCTTCGGTCTCCGAGCAGACGCGGGAGTCATATGACCGCCGTGCCTGGGATGCTGCTCCCACGTAGGCAGCCCCACCGCTTAAAGCGACAGACGGTGAGCCGTTCCTGCATTATTCATGTTGCCTTCACTTTGCTGATACGCTTACAACTTTCCACCAAAGGCTGCATCTAGGCAGAGGAAGCGCTCGTACGCACCGCTTCCCCGGCTTCTGGTGAGAATGCAGTATTACTACTGCCCAAACCTGTTGAAGTCTGTACACTATTTGTGGGTGAGTAGGGCGTCACCCGAGCGCTTCCCCGAGACTGGGTTGCGGTGCTTTTCTGCGGCTTTTGCACCAGAAGGGTCCGTCGGCAGAGGTTGAGGGCGGGCGACTCTGTTGGTCCGCCTGCTGAGCTGGAGGGAAGAAGGCTGGAGTTCATTTTAGAAGAGATAACCTGCATGGGACAGAGCTGCCGGTTGTGTGTCGTTCTGGGGGGTCGGGCAGAGCTCCGTGCGTGCCAGCCGCCCCGGGTTCCACTCCCAGAAGCTTCCCCAGGCGGGGTCAGGAAACTCCTGCCGAAGCCCCTCCAGCCATTCTCGGGGCCGTCCCAGGCAGGATGCGGCACAAGCCAGCCTCCCTTGGCTTTGTGTGGAAGGCCTTGGATCATTTCTCCTGCCTGAAGAGGCATTGCACTGTGCTGTCAGGGATGGATCTGGGCCCATTCTGAGCAGCTCCCGTTCCCGGAGCACAGAGATGCTCATCTCCCCACTGGGATGTCCAAGATGGCGCGCCTGGGAATGCAATTTGGGTTGGGGCGGTGGAGCTTTGGGCCCAGGACTGGTGGCACCTGAGGCCCTTTGCTTGCGAACGGCATCTGGCTCCCGCCTCCCCAGTTGTTAATTACCCTCTAACCTTTCTTTGTGGGGGGAGCGCTTCCCATGGTCCCTCTGCTGTCTGGTCACGGGATTGCATTGCTCGCTCTGCCGTTTTGGGGTGGAGGGAACAACCGGGCAAAGTGGCCCAAACCGGTGTCAGGATTCTGTGTAGAACCTGAGGGTTGGGTGAGAAGTGTTCGATCCGCTTGCTTCGGTGGCTTGGTAGCAGTTCCTGGACTGGCCGCTTTCTCTTCTCTCCATCGTTTCCGTTCTAGTTTCCACGAACCTGTTCTTTGCCCTGGTTGGTTTCGGGAAGTTCTTTCCTAGCGGCTGTGCCTTATATTCCTGTTAAGGATACTTCCCTGAAATGGCATTTCTCGTGGCTTGCTTTCTCTGCATTATCTGGGGCACGCAAAGGAGGTGAACTGCTTTGATGCATTTCCATCCCCGGACTGCAGCTGTCCCACCTGGCTGCAGCTGAGGGGCCGGTGCGACATGGAGGCACTCCATCTGCTCTGAGAAGGGGGCGAGCCCCGTTCCGTTCCGTTGTGTCTCTCTCTGAATGGTTTCCGTGCTAGTTGGTTGTTGTGCAAACTGTGGTCTAATCTTAGGATTTCATACCCAAATTCCCGTGCTTTCTCCTCCTTTCATCCCCGTTTCTCCTTCAGCATTTCATTGTCGAGAATGTAAGCCCGAGGCCAGGCGCTTTCTTGCATTCATTAATCACATGCATGCCGCTCTTTGGATGAGGAGCAGGCGAAAAGTATCAATTGATAAATGTTGGAGCGATTGGTGGCAAGTCCCTCCAGTTTGCAGGTGGCACTGGTGGCGGGCTGGGGTGATGCCCTGTGTGTAGAAGCAGGGGGACGTAGTCAGAGCGGAGATTTGCTCCCAGGCCTAGATGAATGTTTCAGATGAACATGCGTGCTTGGCCCGGCCCGGCCCGGCCCGGCCTCACCCGCTCTCTGCTATGCTGCCAGCTGACATCGGTGCTCGAGGCCTGCCTGCAGTCTGGAGGGCTCGTGCCGGGCTGCAGAGAGTGCGGAGGAGTTGCCCACGCGCCCGGTCCAGTGACGCCTTGGCCGAGCTGCAGCTGCGCTCCCTCTGGGCTGGCGCCCGGTGGGTGTGAACGCCCAGGGTGTGCGCAGGTTGCCCTCTGCCACGCACCTGCTTGCTGGCTGCCTCCCCCCCTCCGCCTGAGCCAGAGGGAGGCCCGTGTCAGCTCTGCTGGCCTGCAGCCGGCGGACCTGCCCTGGGCCCGCCTCCTCCTGGAGCACAGCTCCCGCCGGCCTCCCTGGAACGTGGCGCTCAGCCGGGAGTGTCCGGGCCGGGGGCCCCCTTCCTCGGCCGCTGTTGCTGCCCGCGTGTTGTTGCGCTCGGGGACCCCGACCTGTGGGCCAGCTCAGCCACAGCGGCGTGAGACGGTTGGTGATGGGAATGCAAATTCCTCATAAATTCCCAGGGCTGCCGGCCCCATACCTCTGCCTTGGCAGGATGCATCTTCCATCGGCTAAGCATCCAGTCCTCATCACCCAAGCGGGCCCTCTAAATTGGTGCTTCTGCCTTTTGGCATTTAGGGAACGGTCAAGCAGCGGTGCCTGGATTTGCTCCCCCTCCCCCCTGCGTCCTTTTTCCTTTTCCGTTGTGTCATTTGGGCTCTTAAATCCCCGGAACGGGCTTGCTGGGATGGGTCACACGCGAGCCATTTCTAACTGAAGGAGGGGCAAAAATGAGCGAAACGGCGGAGCGTGTTTTTCCTGGCGGAGTTCGAAATGTTTTCTACTCGGGAGGCACTTCCTGCTCCGCCTGGGCTGGGCCTCCGGGCAGGCGAGGCTGTGCTGCTTAGGAAACCGGCTGAAGCGAGGCTCTGTGTTTATGCCGCTCCGGTTACCAGGAGCTTGACCTGCAGGCTCTCCTGCACTATTGATCTGTCGCTCTCTGGAGCGCCTCCGTTGCGCAGGTCACTGAACAGGCCATGTGCCTTTGACTGTTTCCGTGGAGGCAGCGGCCCTTCGCTTAGAAGCGAGCAGAGCTCGGCCGTGCCTCTTTTCTGGAAAACAAAACCATGCTTGTAGCTCCGCTTTCGGAGGTTTCCACATTCGCAAAGGACTCTTGGGCGCTGCACGGAAGGCGTTGGAGAGCAGTCCTGCAGGTCGGGCCTCGTGGGCGCCTGGCCAGCGCACCAGCGGCAGAAACTGGTTTGTAGGAAGCGCAAACCGTGCTTGAGCATCGCCGCTACAGTTAGCGCAAGGCATGGCTTGGTGTGTCGTCTCAGTCTTCAGTCTTGGTTATTTTAACCATCCTGAATATGTTTTGAAACATTTCTGAGAAGAGGATATACAGTGGCCACAGTTCTGACAGAAAGACGGCTCAGCCCCTTTCAAAGATAAGCGGACGTTTTGTTGGCTTTGTTGATATGTCCCTCCAATACTCCTTTACAAACCAGTGCTGTTTATGAAACTGCAAACAACCCCGTGCATCAAACAGCTGCCAAAACAAACCGAACCAGGAGGAACCAACCATCGCAAGTCAACCAAATCCCTCTGAAAGCGACAGAAGAAACCGCACAGACTTTTCTGAAGGCGGAAGGCATTCTTTGGTTTTTCTATTGCTATGAATTGTTTAATGGATAGATTATTGTGAGACGCCTTGTAAGAATGTTTTTTTCTAGAAAGAGGGCCCTTAAGGCATGAAATATGCTTTACTAAGCGCACATCTCTTAGGTTTTTCTAGCAGGAGAATAAGCAGGTCAGCAGGTGGGGGACCAACAGAATCCTGGTAACCCTTGATGAGAATTTTCCGCAGAATCCTGGCGGAGCTTTTGCCAGCGGCCTCCTGCCTCGCCCACAAGGGGGTGCCCTCACCCAGCGCTCGCCACAGCCGGCAGTCGGGTTTCATTTGCTGCAGGGCAAGGCCGGCACTCCTCTGGGGACCCATGTGCCCCAGGCTGACCTGGCCCCTCATGTTCTGCCCTGTGACGCGAAGGATTAATTTTGTCTCCAAAAGGCGAAACTTGCCACAGGTCCCCCAAACCCGTTTTTGTTCAGTGCATGCCACTCTTAAGCTCGAATTTGTTGAGGTCTCTATGCAGTACTTTTTCTACTCCCTTTTCCTTCCCCCAACTCTTATCATCCGACATCAGAACAACTGTATGTAACACAGAGGCTTTATTTACATGACCTTAGCTGAGCTCAGGAAGAATAAATACAGGTTTGGATGCTGAGAGCCGAACATTTGCAAGTACAGGCCTTTCTTCCGTTTCCTAATGCTTCAGCCACGCACCGGCTCCTCCTGCTCCCCCCCGTGCCGTCTCCGACGGCCCTTGGGAGTGGGCCGGGTCCCCGCTCTTGCCCCCCTCCTCTTGACCGCGCAGGGAGCGCAGCTTTGTGCTGCCCGTATTTCCAGCCCTGGAAGGAAGCGTCAGTCCGGAGAATGACTGGAGTGCATCTCTCTGCATTGAAGCTTCCAGAGATATCCCCAGAGAAGCATTCTTGCCCAAAGTGGCTTCCAACCCCACTTTGGACTCTGTCCCGGGGTTGTAAATGCCAGTTGCGGACGATGGAACTGTGCTCTCGTTGAGAGTTGGTCAGAGCACGTGTTGACTGGAAGCCATGTGGGGGCCCGGCTTGGGAAGCCCAGCCTAACTGGGGGCGCCCAGGGGGGCGGCCAGGTGAGTGGCTCCTCTGGGCTGAGGCTTCCCCCCCGGCACACCCGCACAGGTGGCTTCTGCTGTGCAGGTGTGACCTTACTGACCCGTCTTTCAGTGAGGCTGGCGGAGCGAAGCACAAGAGAAGAGTGATCAGACTTCTGCCACACCTCATAGCAGTCGGTCCTTGCTATGTGCTGTTTTTCTGTCCGTCTTACATCTGCCATTTGTTAGTTCTGTTAGGGGATCCCCTTCTGCACACCATGCAGGGTCTCAGACGTCTCTGTCATCTTGGGCGGCCTCCTTTGTCGTCCGCCTCACCCCGCGGAGCTCTGCGCTGGCGCCCGTCCGCTCTCCGTTTCCTCCACCCCTTCTGCGCCGAGCGGAGGAGGAGGGGGACGAAGCCGGCCCCCTGGCATGAAGCTGTTCTGGGGTGGGGAGAAGCCCGCCATTGTGCCGGTGCCTGGGGCAGGCGCACCGTGGCCCGTGGCTCTTTCCAGTGCACGCAACTTCTGGAAGCTTCCCTCCTGCCAGTCCTCACTCTGTTTTGCTCCTGCGTGGTGATGCATCCGTGCACACCAATTATTTATATGTTCAAGGCTAATCTTGTGGCACTTTCTGTTTTTTTTCATTTCTTCTCGTCGGTCACCTCCAGTGAGTCACTGCTATGCACGTGTGTTCATGTGTCTATAAACAGATATGAAAAATTAGGTTTGGAGAGGAACGTGTGGCTCTTGTGTATCCTGACCATTTGTGCAACTGGAGATGAACTGGGGCAAGATGGCTGCGTCTCACATTTGGTCTTCCGCTTCTCCTGCGTTCAGCTTGGTGCGGTCATCTTCTCCAAGGAGTCCCACCTTCTCAGGATGCTCCCAGCCTCCGCTTTGTCAACTGAAAATGTATACGCGTGGTGCTGGACCGCTTCTAGCCTCGGCCGATCCAGGACGCTCCCTGGGTGAATTTGGTCCAGCCATTCATTCTCAGCCTATCCTACCTCACAGGGCTGTTGTTGTGAAGATAAAATGGAGTGGAGAATGTTTTGATTTTCTTGCAAGAGGAAGAAACGCGCGCTATAAATGTAACACAGACGTAGTGCTATATCTTGTGTCAGGAAATGGTTTTTAGCAAAATTAGTGGACAAAGGAGACTGCTGGAAGATCAGGGCAGCTGCGGCCTCATCCGCCATTTCTGCTCCAGAGCCTTGGCTTGCTCTGCTCCCCTCTCCAAAGGAAGACTGACAGAGCACTTAAGTGGCGACACGGAAAACAGTTCCATTGTGTGGCTTTAATCACATGGCATGTAGTCTGCTTTTAATGCCTTCAGAATTGTGAGAGTTCAGGATATTGAGCTAACAGACATTTCCTGGGCTGTGTGGTTTTGTTTTCCTGGAAAAGGGGCAGGAAACTTATGAAAAAATAGGAATAGAGCATTGTTGCGATTTCAGTTTACAAATTAATCACATGCAGTTAATAAGCAACACCAAATCTTCCAAGCATAAGCCATGATCCAGCAGTGCTATTTCTGGCATGTGTTTTGCAGTGGTGACAAACTGGGTGAAGTAGGACGGTGGCCTCACAGGAGAGTCCCGGAAGGGTCTTGCAGCTTTTTCTCAGGCTTTGCCGGTCGTTTTGACGTGCAGCGTCCTCCAGACCTGCTGTCCTCTTCCAGACTGGCATCCTTTGCCTCTGGCCCAGCCTAGAGCGGGGCTTTCTCTCTCGGGCAGGGCACAGCGGTTGCTCCCTGTGCCCCTTCCACTGACGCTGGCTTGATGCCACCCGCTTTTCCCAGGGGGCAGCTGCTCCCCGCCTCCTGAGGCCGCCGTTTCCCCCTTGCCCTCTCTGGGGCCGTTGCTGTGGGAGGAGGGAGGCCTGTATCTCCCGCCCTCCAGATCTCAGCCGGCATGGGGTGATGGGAAGTGGGGCTGAGCGCGGAGGGGCGTGCTTTGCCGCGGATGGCAGGCCATGCCCCCCCGCTGCACGGAGAGGTGCGCTAGCCGTGCAGCCCCCGCGGGAGGCCGGTGGTGCGCCCAGCTGGCACACTCGCTCTCGGCCTCGCAGGAGAGGCCCACGCAGGCCCCATGGCGCCGTGGGATCATCCGGTGTGCCGGCTGGTGCCCTTGGCCATTGTTGTCCCACGCATCTGGCAGGCACCGGGTTCAGGAAGGCTCCTTTGCCAGACCGCAGCTCAGAGTGCTGGGCACAGGTCAAGCTTTGCTAAGCCGTGCAGGAACGTTCAGTCCCCTGTTCGTGGTTTTAAATATTAATGGAGCCCTGCCTCCATTTGCCAAGGGAAGTTCGGCACACGGGCTGCCTGCCAAAGCCCCTTAACCATGCCATGGACCTGCGCACTCCTGCGCACTCCTTTCTGTTCTGCTTCTTGCTCCCTTTTGAGCAGGTTCAACAAGCAAACCGTTTAAGCAGCCGGTTTTCAAAGCCAGCTGTTCATGCAGGGGGAAATTGGTCTCCGGCTTCTCTTGCTTGTACCCGGATTATTTAGAGTTTACGCACGTGAAACCTTTTAAGGTGGGCGTCTGTATGAGGAGAAGCCCCAGTGTTCGGAGCTTTCTTGTTTCGGGGAAAAGATGGATATTCGAGCAATGCAACAGAGGTGACCAAAATTCTACTTGGGGTAGAAAAAGTAGCGACAGGTTTTTTTCCTTCCCTCCCCTGCAGTACCAGAGGAAAGAAAGGAAAGATGGAACTTGCCATCACAGGCTGGTGGCCACTAGCTCAGAGGAGCCTGAGAAGAGGGTTGGAGACATTTGCAGAGGGCAGCTCTCCCTGCTGGTATTAGTCATGGGTACTAAACGCACCGCTTCTGCACCCGCTGCCCTCCAGATGCGTGGACTGGCAGTTCCCGGTGGCCACGATGGCTGGGACCGATGGGAGTCGCTCCCTGGAGGGCATCCGTTTGGGGACGGCTGACGCAGTGGGAACTCTGGGATCGGGTTGTTTTCTGCTGAACCCGGGGAACCAAGGCCCAGAGTTAAGGAGCTTCGGGATGCCTCTAGGGGCTTGTTTCTGGGGTCTGGATTCAGAGCCATGATATAAACAGGAAAACAGGAGAGGGTGCATCAGACGCCGGCTGACGCAGAGGGACTTCCCAGCACCTGTTCTCTCAGGACGACGGCCGTCAGCACAGCCCCGGTTATTTTTAAACCGCCTCTAGCGAGGCCAGTCGGCAGCGCGAGGCAAGCGATCCCCCTCGAGAGCGCGAGCCGTGGCCACCATGGACTGTGCAGGCCCCGCCGCCTTACAAGGGAAGGCTGGAGGAACCTCGGGCTGCCCCGAAGGCCTTCCTGAACGGAGCCAAATAAGCAGGCGGGATTCGGACGCGGCAGGAATGCTGCCTTGATCTTTGCCGTCACCTTTGGAAAGGGAGAGCGTGAGCTTGCCCAGCGCGTGAGAACGCCGGCATGTGAACGTGCATGGTGCAGGCAGTCCCGCCGGCAGAGCAGACCGCTCTCGCGCAACTCGGCGAGGGCTGTGAGAGGAGGGCTGTGAAGTAGGAGCGTGTGCATTAGCCGGGGCCAGTTAATCATTAGTCTGAAGGCAAAGTCAACGTCTCTTTCGGCTTCCACCCAGCCTGAACGTATATTTACACAAGGCCCCAACTGTGCAAGGAAGGCTTCCGGAGCCCCTTCTGAAAGCGGGCCTGGGCAGGGGCAGCCCGTCGGTGCAGGCGCAGTGCGAGGGCCAGCCCTTGCTCGCTCGCTCGCCCGCCTCCTCCTCCTCCTCGCCAGTGTGATTCGGCCGGCTGTGCCCTGCCCCAGCCCATTCCGGCTGTGCGAGAACCTCTGTCCGGCTGGCTGCTGGGAAGACAACGGAAGTGACACCCACCTGGAGCGGGCCCCTCGGGTTTTCCAGATCCATGTTTTGTCGAGTTAATTATTACCAAAGGAAGGGTACAGATAATGACAGAAAAACCAAGCTTAAAAAAGAGCAAGAAAGCGAGTTGGAGAATGCCGTTGTCAGCCAACAAGTGGCAACAGACGTGGGAATGTAAAGATTTTGGATAAATTGGACCCCTGTGACTGGAGGGTGAAAGCTGCAGGTCCCAGGGCTCAGTTCGGCGAAGGCTGTGTGTTCTCTCTCTCTGCCTGCGACAGGCCACTGGCGGCAGCCATTCTTGACCGCTGGCACGGCACGCCTGGAAAATCGGGGGCGTGGCGAGTGGGCACAGGTTGACTATGCACCCGGTCTCCGCTTGGCAGTGCCTGGAGATGTGCCATGCCGTGCCCCACCGCCTCGGCCCCCAGGCCGGCCTGGGCGTGCCTTCTGCGTTTCCTTGCGTGCCGCGAACCCCATGGTGCAGCCCAACCTAGTCTTGTCTGGGACTGGGAAATAACGCTGAAAACCGCGAGCGTGGGCAGGATCAGACGAGCAGCATCCCGGCCCTTGCAGGGAGAAGACGCCTGCACAGGGCACGGTTTCCTGCCCCGCTCTCAGCTGCCCCAGGGAGCCGCGGCCCCCATGACGCGGGGGGGGCCGTGCTGCCTCGCCAAGGGTCCTCCCCGGCCCCAGAGCCTCTCCTGCCTCTCGCAGGCAAGGGTTAAACATGGCCGGGCTTCACGTGACGCGGAGCACGCTGGGAGTCATTCCAACGGATCTGCTCCACTCACTCGACTCGACTCGGCCTGCCCAGTCACCAGGCAGATGCTGTTCCCTTGGTTGCCATGGCGATCTGCCTGTACTATCCGCCAGCCCAGCCTCTTCCTTGGGAAGAAGGGCCGCTGCGGCTGCTCTACCTAGCTCATTGTTTTCCTTCCTGTGCAGAGCAGAGGGGGGAGGCGGCCAGGAGAGCGGCGAAGGCGCTGGGGCGGCTCGGAGCCTTTGCCCCGCGGCCCCCCTGCGCGGCCCCCGCCACCTGCGAGCGCCCAGGTGGGCCACCCGCCGCAGCCCCAGCGGCCGGCCGCCCTGGCTCTGGCGGACGCCGGCGCCTCGTGGCACGCAGGCGAGGGGGGTGAAGAGTGCGGCACCTTGAGGACGCCCGCCTGCTCCTGCAACCGCCGGCAGCCAATCTGCGCCGAGCGCCTCCAGCGAAGCCCCCCACTCGCCAGCGGGAGAGTCGCTCGGAAGGATTTCCAGCAGGCTGAGTCAACGGCGAGCCCGGTCTCTGCCCGCTCAGCCCCGCTCGGCTCGGCTGCCTTGGGAGTGAGAGCGTCCCCCGAAATGAAAGCGTGGCGATGACAGCGCAGGTCAGAAGTGACCTGTGACCGCGGCCGGGAGGATTCCCACTGCGCCCCCCCGCCCCCCCCCTCGGCAGGATCGCCTCTTCCGGAAGATATAAGCACCGCCTGGCAAATGGGTCGTAGAAGCCTTGGGGCTCGGATGCCCGCCCTGCTGCCCCTGGAGTCCCCAGGCGAGAAGGGGACGCTCTTTTCCAGTCTGCAAGAACAGGATGATGGGTCCAGCTTCTGAAAAGTCGCTCACTGGGCCTCTCCGGAATGAGGGAGAGAGAATGCCGTCCTTCTTGGGGAATCGCGTGTCGATGCCTGTCGTGTATGCCTGATACTCCAGATGCATTGTCATAATTTGGCTAATCAGAAAAGCTGCAACCGAAGAAGGAAATCCTTGACTTTTTAACCGTCCCAACTTGGGGCCGTATCAACCTCCGCCTTTCTCCTAGGCACCTGCCCCTTCTCCCCGCTGCTGCTGCTGCTGCTTTACCTCCAGTGTCGCTACTGGATTTCAGGAGTGCTCAAGTAACTCAGGATTCCCCGCCAGCCCTGAGGCGGATTTCTCGGCCTCTCCCTTCGGCGCCTGCCAGCCCGCCGTCCATCTTGCGCCTGGGAGCGATGGAGTACCTCGGAGACAAGCTGAGCGTGGCCCAGAGCCACATGACCCACTGGGTGGGCTCCGTGCGGAGGTCCTTGCAGGAGGCGCTGACTCTGGTCACGACGGCGGTGGCGCACGACCGGGCGACGGGGGAGGGGGCCGGCAGAGCCCCCTTCAAGCGCACCTCCTCCTTCAGGCACCTGGCATCCCGGAGCAGAGAGTCCTTTCGGAGGTTTTCCACGCGCAGTCAGCAGCGGCTCTCCTCCCTCAGGAAGAGGCAAGCCAGCTCGGAGCAGCCGGACCCTGTAAGCATCACGGGGGGGCTGAGCAGGAGCGGAGCGCCGCGAGCCGAGCCGGGATCGCCGCCGCCGCGCCCTGGCCGCTCGTGCTGCGCTGGGGCACTGTGCCCCTAACCGGGTCTCTGGCTTGTGTTTCCCGGGAACTGGGAGTTGCCAGTGCTCAGCCGGCGCCTCTTCTAACATAGGTCGCTCTGGTCAGCCTTGCGCCCAGATTCCTCACCCGGTCTGTCCCCGAGGTGCTTGGGGGAGAAGGGCTGGGATGGTGCCACTCCCTTGTGTGCTCCCACAGAAACTCCGGAGGCCGAGAAAGCAAGCTCCTGCGGGACGCGATTCCCCGAGCGATGGGCTGGGGCCGGGCCTGCAGGGAGCGCTCGTTTTCTGGGCCACCTCCTTCAGGGCCAGGACATTTTTACGGAGCAGGAATGGAAGGCTGAGACTCTTTTGCAAATGCACTCCCTCGCCTTCCTCCCGGGCAGGGCTTTGAACCCCAGCTTTTAAAATGGCGCCAGGTATTAAGCCTTGCGAAGCCGTTCCCCCTCCCTCCCCATGAAGGCCAGAGAGCCTGATGAGACCCATTCGGTCCCAGCGCCCTTCTCGGGCCCCAGGCGAGCTCCTTGGCAGAATCCTGCTCCTGCTTCGTATGAGGGGCTCTCTGTCAGCCCAGGGCAAACCCAAGCCCAGGAGCCAAGTCGAAGGTGCCTCACATGCATGTCTTCGGCTTCCCCCGAGTCTCATCAGCTCGGGTGGGGTGATGGGGGCGTGAGTGGGGCCGTGGGGCCGTGCCTTGGGGATCCGGACGGTGCAGCAGCAAGGGGAACCTTCAGGAAAGAACCTGGCTGCCTGGCTCAGCCCCAGCGTGGCACAGCAGGGGCTTGACAGAGGTGGCTTCAGAGGGGGGTGGAGGGAGGGAGGGAGGGAGGGTCCGCCCCCCCCGCCGCCTCCCCTCTATGTGTCTGAGAATTCCCTGCCTTCAGGGGCAGCCTGGAGAAGTGCAAAGAGAGGAGACGGTGTGGGGAAAAGAACTCTGTGCGTCGCCAGCCCTGCCTTTGCCTCATGTCGTCTTGGGAAAGTGCCATCATGGTCGATGCCTGCGAGGATGACCTCGGGGGCCTGGAACCCCGGAGCCGGCAGCTCCGAGGGTCCGCCATCGCGGTGGAGGCATTTGCAAAGGCCCCCACGCCCATCAGAGGCCCATCCTATTGTTTGCAGTTAAGAAAAGGATTTGACTTTGGCTTTGGCTTGTTTGTATGATTTGGTAAGGTTATGGGACGGTCGGTTTGTGCCACATGTGGATGGGCCTCACACGGACCCAAGATAACTTTTTAGCAGCAAATTCACACTTTGCTGGGACTTCGGTTCTTTTATGAACTTTGAGGCTGTTGTGGTGTGTAGCTCCTCTGTTGCAGCTTGCCCGGCTGCCGGGCTCTGACGCACAAGCACAAGGCTCTCGCTGGCTAGTGGCAATCGTGTGACTGGGGCTGCTGATATTCACGTTCCAGAGGCAGGCGGCAGACGTTTGCCCGTTCTGAGTAAGCGAGGGGCGCGCAGCCCAAGTGGCCCGCATCCTCCGCTGATCTGGGGACGCGCGTTCCTGAAATGCCCTTTGAAACAGCAGCTCCAGGGCATTTGTTTCTTCTGCCCTGGATGGTCGTTTTCAGCCTGGAAGCCCCAGGCCCACATCTTTGTGGTCTCGTGGCACCTTGCCCCAGAAATGTAAGAACTGCAATGTGTCCTAGTTAAACGACAAGGCTGTTGCCTCATCGAGCGACCGTCTCCCCGTAATCCCGCTGCTGCAGCGATCGGCATAAGCCCATTACGCAGCATCGAGCGATGCGTGAGAAGAGGAGGGGGTGGGTGCATCTGGACATGCGTCCTGGGAGCTCAGCGTGGGGGCTCAGAGAGAACAGAGCGGGCAGTTGCCTTCACTCCGAGTGGTGATTCGGCCTTGCCAGAGGCCGCCTTTCCCTCCCAGAAGTGGGTTGCCCAGGCCACGTCCACCGCTTTGTGTCCCGTGGCTCCTTCGGCAGCTGCTGTGGTCCCGTCACACCCTGAGCCTCGAGTGCTTCCAGAGCAGAGCTAAATGGGAAGCCGCCTTCGTGACCTGACCGGTTCTTCGTTTACTTGTTGTCCAGCTGGCGCTGCCGGAGAACTGAAACGCTGGTTGTGAGCACAGGGCAAGCAAAGGCAGGTTGCTTCCGCAGCAGAGCCCTTCCAGGGGTGGGGCTGGAGATGTGCCATAAGTCGTCTTGATGCAAAGGAATTGTTTATGGCTGGCGCCTCCGCTGCCCAGGCACCTCGGCACGCTCAAGCGCGGAGCGCAAAGGCAGAAGCGTTCGCCCTCCACCCAGATAGGCCGCTGGACGGTTGTGGCCCAGGGCCAGCCGTTGTCTGCACAAAGCTTTGATTCATTTCGGTAAATATTTGTTCATGCTCAGAACTTCAACCGGGAGGGGAAGCCAGCGCTTGTTCTCCAGATGGAGCCCACTCCAGATAAGTGGCATGGCTGAGGCTTTCAACTGCGTAACTGCATAATTTTTAACCAAACGCCCCGATAAGTGGCTCTTTATCTATAGATAAAGTCCTTTTGTTCAATGTTTCTGCTGAAGTGAATGGACTACCGAAGATAGCTAAACAATCGTTTTGGGCAGCAGTGACCAGAAATGCTAAAGCTGTTGCAACAGTTAGAGTCAGAACTCTGATTCCCATCACGGGAGCTTAAATTCGTACAAGTGTACTAAAAGAAGCACCTTTTGATAAGGGAAGGAACGTGAGGAATGCGAAAAAGCCTGCCTCCTGGCTGCTAGTTCGGTGTGGCTTCCTGACTCTTCAGCCATGGCTGTCTTGCTTGAGGCCCAGTTTTGGCAAACAGAGAACAAGCGCAGTTGTAAACCCTCTGTTTTCAAGGGTTGCGCTGATGGGCTTTTAAGAAGCAAGCTAGAGCATTGCCGTAATCTTCCCCAGGTTCTTTTGCCAAGAATCTTTCCATCTGCTCCAGCTGACGGTGCCTTTACCTTAGCTTTGCCTCTCCTCACAGTGAGATTCCCTGCAGTTCTGCAGCTCTTGCATCCTGGCACAAGTGGAATGCTTGACCCTGGAACTGGACGGTCACCTGAGAGCCTTGTAGCAGCACTGCTGTGAGAAGCGCGCTTTAAGCTGCCCTGCTGTTAGCATTCCACTCCTTTCCACTTTGCCTGAGAGATAAATTACTTCAGTTGGAAGATTCCTTGCGCCTGAGACAAGGAATCACTTTGCAGATTTGCATACCAAGCAGGAACGGCAGTGCAGGCGCCAGCAGGCGATTTGGCCTCGTTGCCTCAGCTCCGAGTGCCTGGCCACCAACGAGATTAGCCTTCTGATAGGTGTGACCAAAAAGTCAATCACTCGACTTGCAGGAAAGGGCATGAAACAGGAGACCCAAAAGGCCACAGGGGGTGGCGTGGGGAGCCGGCTGGTGGAGCGACTGGGCTGCCTGGTCTTTCCCGGGGCACAAATGCACAGTTGTGGTGTAAATTGGCAGGGCGAGAGTTAACAGGGCGCTAGAGCGAGTGCACGGCCGCTCATGGGCCTCCGTTCCCCAGCTACTTTGCTCACACCCTGGAATTTGCTGGCAGCAGAGGGTGGGCTGCTAGGGAAAGGGGGGGGCCCTTCGTGTGCGTCTTCATCTTCCCGCCCCCAGCTGACCGACGGTGCCTTCTCCAGGCCCTCTGGTCCGTGTGTCTCGCCAAGGGACAGCAGCGGGAACAGGTCCCCGTGTGGTTGACCTGGGCTGACAGGACGCAGCACCGCTGCCGAGGCCCCGTCCCCGTTTGGGAATGTGCTTGAGCTGGAACGGGGTCCGTCCGCTCGTGCCCTGAACACACACGCCCACCTTCAGAAGCCCGTTCATTTCCGGACCCAAGTCAAGGTGCCAGCGCTCACCTTGAAGGCTCTGGGCTTGGAACCCAGATGCTGAGGGACACTCCTTTCACAGAGTAATGAAGGACGGGGTTTTTCATGGGCGCCATCTCCGTTTCGTGATGCCGTCCCCGAAGAGCGATGCCTGGCACTGACTGTAGGATCTTCTGGGAGCCGAATAAAATCTTCCCCCTCTTTTTCTGGCCCGGCCATTTCAGCCTGCGCTGCCCCTCTGCCTGCCTTGCGATGGTTCTGTGCGGTTCCACAATGTCTTAGAGAGTTGGCAGGGGTTCTCTCACGCCCGCTGGCCTCCATTTTTGAGGCCTCGTGGAGAACGGGTGAAGTTCCAGAGGACTGGAGGGTGGCATCGGTGGTCCCAATTTTCAAAAAGGGTAGTAGGAAGGACATGGGGAATTATAGACCGGTTAGCCTTACGTCCATTGTAGGAAAAACAATGGAAAGGCTCATAATAGAGAGAGATCTAGTGATGCTAGATAGGGAAGGGAGGCTGACAGCCACACAACACGGCTTCCGCAGAAACAGGTCCTGCCAGACAAACCTTGTGGAATTCTATGACAAGGTTTCAAGATGGCTAGATGGAGGGGATGCAGTGGATGTGGTATACCTGGATTTCAGCAAGGCCTTTGACAAAGTGCCCCATGATATCCTGGTGGAGAAACTGAGGAGTTTTGGGATACACCAAAGCACTGTCCGGTGGATTAGGGCATGGCTGACTGACCGAAAGCAGAAGGTAACCATTAGCGGGGAATCGTCGGGATGGCAGCCAGTGACAAGTGGGGTCCCCCAGGGCTCTGTCCTGGGGCCGATCCTGTTTAATCTTTTCATTAACGACATGGAAGAAGGGGTGAACAGTCTGCTGATCAAATTCGCAGACGACACTAAAACTGGAGCAGTGGCCACAACTGAGAAGCAGGTACTCCAGATCCAAAAGGATCTGGACAGACTATGGAAGTGGGCAGGAGACAACAGGATGGCGTTCAATGTGAAGTGCAAGGTCTTGCACTTGGGGCATAGGAATAGCTGTCATAAGTACAGGTTAGGGGACAAGTGGCTGGAGAGCAGCACTTGTGAAAGGGACCTCGGGGTACTGGTTGACCGCAGGCTAAACATGAGTCAGCCGTGTGATGCGGTGGTCAAGAGGGCGAACGCCACCCTTGGTTGCATAGCCAGAAGTGTGGCTTCTAGATCAAGAGAGGTATTACTTCCACTCTACATGACTCTGGTGCGCCCGCAACTGGAGTATTGTGTTCAGTTTTGGGCCCCTCATTACAGAAAGGATATAGCCAGGTTGGAGTCAGTGCAGCGTAGGGCCACAAGGATGGTGGCTGGTTTGCAGGGGATGGGGTATGAGGCGAGACTGAGGGAACTGGGTCTCTTCAGCCTGGAGAAGAGGAGACTCAGAGGGGATATGTTGGCAACATACAGGTATGTGAGGGGGTGTCACATGGAGATGGGGAGAGGCCTGTTCTCCCCTGCAGAGGAAGGCAGGACGCGCTCCAATGGAGCAAAGCTCAGGGAGCCAAGGTTCAATTTGGATGCCAGGAAGCACTTCCTGACAGTTAGGACCCCGAGGGCGTGGAATGGGCTTCCACGGGAGGTCGTTGAGGCCCCATCGGTGAGGGTGTTCAAAGATAGGCTGGACATGCACATGGTGGGCATGTCATGAGCGGAGCCGGCTGGTGCCGGAGGTCAGACTAGATGGCCCAGGTGGCCCCTTCTGACTCGCTCTGTTTCTATGTTTCTATGTCTTCTCTTCAGGCTTCTTTAAGAACACACCGATTGTGTTCTTCATTAGTCAGGCTGTAAATACTTCGTTATCTGTATTGTCGTATGCACGTTGGGAGTCTGGTTCAGTAAAGGCAGCACAGAAGCACGATAGACCAGTCTTTCCTGCCCTCTTGAATCCGGCTGCGGGAGCTGAACGGGGAATCCGGTGCTCGGAGTTGCTGTTGGCACGAGGCCAGGCTGCAGAGACCGACGATGCCACCCGTGGTCACGTTAACCTGCGGGGTTTGGCAGCATGGCCCTGAGTTCTCCTGGTCACGAGTGGCTGTCCCTTACAGGACGCCAGGGGAGAAGCAGCGTCACCCGGACCATTCAGGTGGCCTGCTGGTTGCATGGCAACCCTGGGGGTATAGCCGCTGGCATTATCCGTGGCGGAAGCATTCAGCTACGTGGCGCTGGAGGAGGTGGGATGTTCGGCTACGTGTCGAGAAGAACTGTGTTCACAGCTCCGGTGCTGCTTAAATATAGCCAGGGGCCTGGCGGTTCCTACGTCCAACGTGAAAGCGAGCGCAGGCCCCTCGGAGGCGCCGGTGTTTTTGCCCGGAAAGACAGACAGACAGACAGACAGACAGTGTGGCTTTCTCTCTCTGCTCCCGGCTAGCCAGAGCTCTGGCATCTGTGAGCGCTTCCATCTTCTGCTCATCCAGCAGCGGCTGCTCCGGCTGTCATGGGCTCACCTCAGCCCCACGGAGTGCGGCTGGTGGGTGACCCCCTAATGAGGGACTCTCCTCCCTCGGTCCCAGGGCCTGGCCACTCTGAGAAGCCAGCGAGGAGGGCAGCTCTGTCTTCGTGCGGCGCCATTTCAGGCTGCGGCTGATAGGAAGAGGGCCTGCACACGGGGCACCTGCGACCCACAAGGAAGGGGCATGTGCCAAGGACCCCAGCCCTTCGGGGGGCTGGGCCTTGTGACGGGGGCCGTGCCGCTCACGTGTCGAATTCTTCCATGTCGCACATCCGAACCAGACTTCATCCTGCTTGATCGCTGTGGGTCCCAGCTAAAGAACTCCGCGGCGTCTCTCCAGCAGCAAAATCTAGGCACCTGCTGAATTATGCACATTCAAAGGTTTTAGGGCCGGGGAGAACATTCATGATATTTAACCTTGCTGAAACTTGTGCAGGTTCCCTTTGTCACCTTTTCGGCCCTGTGACTTTCACCATCTAATTTTTCTTTGTTCAGGGAAACTCCCTGGATTTCAAACAGGGACTGGTTCTGTGGAGGAGGCCGAGTCTGCTCTCGAGCGCCGCATGGCTGCAGGAACTCAAAAAGATGGCCTGCCAGGAACCTGCATCAGAATGGGGCCCCTGGGCAGCCCTTTTCGATCACACCGTTCTTTGGCACCCGCAGCCCGGCCCTTTGGGCTGGCCGCCCCGCCCAGTGCTCGCTCCCGGTGCTGCGGCTTGGTTTGGAGTCAGCATGTGCCGGAAAACAGTGTGGCTGCCTTCCAGAACATTTTCTGTCACTGGTGAGGTCAGCGGGTAGGATCCTGCCCAGTTCTAGGAAGCGTTCCTGAGTTGCTGCTGCAGCTGCGTGGGGAGATCGAGGTCCCTGCAGCTGGAAACCCTGCTCGGTTTAGCAGCATCGCAACTCTCCATGGGGGTCCTCCAGCAAGCCTGGAAGGACGGGCCTCATGCTGTGCCCAGTTCTTGCTGTGCGAAGTTGGCTTCTCCAGTTGTGAGTATTCAGAGATGGTGATTTGGAATGGCATGTGCAGCCTGCCAGCCCTCCGCTGGAGAACGCCTGCATTTCGTCTTTATGTCTGCCACGCGGAGCCAGCTAGTATTCCGTCTGGTTTAGGCAAGCTCTTCTGAAGGCATGTTTCCGTTCTGTGTTGCTTCTTGCCCTGAAGGCCGTCTCAGCTGGGCGTTGTCGCTTGTCTCCCTCCAGCCCAAGTCAAGGTGCAGAACTTGACTGCGGAAGGAGGCTGACAGGTGCTGAGCAGCAAGGAGGCTCCGGCGTGTCGGCCAGAGAGAAGCGTTTGGCAGAAGTTAGCTGAGGTGTCCTTGGGGTGCCGGGTAGCTGATGACGAAGGCACGGAGGAGCAGCACGAAGGCCAAGCAGCGTTTATCCGGGCTGCTGTGACGCCATTGGCAGGGCTGCTTGGCTGGGTCACATGCCACGCGCACCTGCAAGGCCAGTGTGGGAGCCAGTGTGGCACAGTGGTGAAGAGCATGGGACTGGGACTCAGGCGATCCGGGTTCGAGTCCCCGCTCAGCCATGAAGCCAACTGGGTGACTTTGGGCCAGTCACAGACTCTCAGCCCCACCTACCTCACAGGGTTGTTGTTGTGGGGATAAGATGGAGGAGGAGAATGATGTCAGCTGCCTTGAGCCCTTTGAGGAAAAAGGCAGGCTATAAATCGATGAATGAATGAAGGAAGGCCGGCTTCCTCCTGTGGCCCCGTCAAGGTATCTTGGGACGCCACCTGATGCTGGCCTGTTGGCCCTCTTCTCCCCACACTGCGTCAGAGCAGCCAGGCATGTGGGGGGCGCTCCTGGGGGCCGCGCAGCCGCTGCCTCCCGAGGATTTGCCAGTCCGAGCCCGGCCAGGACCTGGCGCTCGAGTGGCATGTCGTGGTTCCAGTGGGACAGTGTGGAACGTGAAACGGGTCCCGACGGAAGTTTACCAGCTATCCTCCGCATGCATCCTGCGTGTCCTAGTGAGGCGTGGCAGCAGCAGAAAGCATTGCTATATATCTGCAGATCATCTGCCGTAGGGAATCCCTCGAGGTATCAGCTTTTCCTGGATGGCGAGGAGAAGCTGAGTGCTTTCGGGCAAGGGGAGCCCTGCCGCGGGTGGGCGTTGGGGCAGTGGTGAGAGCGGGTGCCAAGGCTGAGAGCAGCTTGGCACAGCAGCTCTGCAGAGGGAGGGAGCCCACTGCAGCCGCCTGCCAGGCTTCCGCGGCTCGCTGTGCCACAGTCCTCAGCAGCGCAAAAGCACGGACACGTTTCATTGCCCTGCCTTGGGCGGTGAGCAGCCGGAGTCACAAACGGGAGCCCTTCCTCCGGCTCCCTGCAGCCTCCTTCCACCCCCGACTGCAGAGAGGGGCGTCCCTGTGCTTTTCAGCCGGGGCTGTGAGCCCCAGAGGGGGTCCGTGAGGTTTCTCCACCCCTCTCCTTGCTTTAGCAGGTGACTCACACCCACCGGGAAGCTGGGCTGGTATTTCATCGAACTCCCTCGCAGCTCTGCCTCCGCCCTCTGTGCCTGCATGCCACTAATCGCTGCTCGCTCTGCCGAGCGTTTCCCTGGGGAGGCTCCTCGGGGTGCCCAGTGGCACGTTCAGTCTGTCACTGGAGGGCGTGTGCGGCGCAGCTCGGTGCCCGTGGTCTGTTCTTCTGGAGAGGCGGGAGGCACGTGCACCCACAGATCGACTTCGCTGGTGCCGTCGTGCCCTTTAAGAGCCCTTGAGCTCCCAGCGGAGGAGGCGGAGGCTTGCGAGCTTTCCGCCATTGGGGTGCATGCTTGGGGCTGCAGCCTCCGTCCTTCCTGCGCTGGGAGAGAGCAGAGCCGGCCCAGATCCCATCCGGGCGGAAGGGCCTGGGGACGCGGGGGAGGGGGGGCAAAACAGGCATGGCACGGGGGTCTGCCGCCGGGGGCGGGCGTGGGATCCGCTTCTGCCGAGCTGGATGGTGAGGCCAAGCAGCTGCCGAGTCAGGGCACCGCCGGCACCGCTCTGGCCCGCTGCTGCGAAGAGGCGCTCCCCTGCAGTGCTTTCCTCTCTCGGGTGGACCGTCAGCCGAGGGCAGGCGCATCCCAAACTCAAGCCCAGCAGGTATTTAAGGTGACCCTTGAGGCTTGTCTTCTCCAAGACGTGTTGCTTGGCGTCGGCCAGGCGAAGCAACCGCCGCGGAAGCAGCCCACCTGGTGAGCCGGGACACAAGGCCGTTTTCCCGCGTTCGGGCCTGGAGACTCCTCGGGTTGCGCCACAGTCCCTCCCTCGTCCTTGCAGTAGAACCTGCGCCGTGCCGGCATGTCCGGGCCCATCCTGTGGCTCTGTGCGCAGGTCCGGAGCAGGGTGCAGCTCTCTGCAGTCAAGGCCTTAATCGGAGGGACAGCCGACACTGCGGCTTTTCTCCTGGGCTTCTGCAGTCCAGCCTCAGATGCTCCTGATTGTTGCCCCTGGCCAGCGCGAAGTCAGCCGGTCTGGGACAGACGAGAGGAAACTTCTCTTGCACAGGAGCCAGGGAAATCAAGAAGATCCGTGCAGGCACTTAGCAGGAAAACCTTTCCAGGCATTGCTTCAAGGGTTCTGGCTTGTCGAAGTTCGTTGTGAATCAGACTAGGAGTATAATTATGCCTTGCACAAAATGTGCTTTGTTCTTGCCTGATGTCACCATGGCAGGCATCGAACGAGACGGGTGGCAGGGAGAGTCCCGGCTTCCTTTGGAAACTGCCTCGTTTTATTGTGCTGTGTGCACATCGCAAGTGCAGGAGGCTTATGAACAGGCATGTGAAGGCTGTGAGGCAGCATTGCGCCTTCTGGGAAACAGCCGGGGAGATGCAGGCCCAAGTTTTGGGTTTTGGGAAGCCGTAAGGAATCCCTCGTCTGGGCAGGAATGGTGGGTCTCGGGAGCGACTCCTTGGCAGGCTGTCTTCAGAAGCCGGGTAAATCTCACGGGTTCTGTGTCAGAAGATCCGGGGCTTAAACTTGGAGACATGTGGGCCGTGGTTTGCGCACCGCAGCAACCAACTGTGGGCTGGGAATGCGCGGGCCGCAGGCGGGAGGTGAGAGCGACGGTGTGCTTGGCACACTGGCCCTGCAGCTGGCACGCTTGGCTACCACATCTTGCTTTTTGTGGCCACGGTGCTTCACAGCAGAGTTAAAGGCGCCTATCCACACGGCGTGGCTGTAGACACGCCGCCACCTCGCAAGTTCTCCCTTTCCGAAAAGAGGCGAATGGCTGCGCGGAGAAGGCCGCCACCCCGACAGCGCTGGGTCCCGGGTCACAGGAAGGGGCCGGGTGCAGGGGGCCGGTCTCGTGGAGGCCGCCGTGGGGCTGCGCGAGACAAGGGGCCTTTCTTCACTGACCTAGCTTTATTCGGCGCTTTCGCTTTGCTGTCCCCATTAATTAACAAGTACCATATTTTCCCTCAATAGCTGTCCCTGTTGGTAGAGACCTAATCATGGCACAGTTGCCAAAAGAGAGGGGGCGGGAGGAGGCACATGACGGGCATTTTGCAAATTGCTCGGTGGCTCTGTAAACAGAAGGCGGAAGGGCAAGCCGGCAGTCGAACGGAGTAGCCAGCCTTCGTCAGCTGGAAAATGCCTCAGTGCTTCAGGAGGAGCGCTTGCTCTTGCAGGAAGCCGAGGGCAGCCATCAACGTGCTTGGCACAAGCACCGGGTTCTTAAAACAGTTTGGCCAGGATGTGTTTGCATTCTTCTCCCTTTTTAAGAGCTCGGCCTTGCATATTTTCTAAGCGAGCCCCGTAATCTTTCTGTGAATTCTTCAGGCTGGGCCTCAGGCGGTGATGGAGGCTCTCAAGAGAGCTTCCGCTGAAAACATGGGACATATTTAGGGTAGCGGCTTCAGCCCGGCGTCCTGTTGCCGCAGCACCTCTCTCATGGTTACCCTTTCTGGAAAGGCTGGGCTGTCAAGGAAGCGTGCTCACAGCCCTTCTGTCGGGGCCGCCCAGCTTGGAATCGCTCAGGAGGCGTTGGGGCAGCTGGCCTGGCTTCGGCCGTGCTTGTGAATGAGCAGTCCCCATATTTTCGGTCCTCCAGTGACAGGTGGCCAAGGGCAGCTGAGGACACAGGGAGCTGCGGCATAATCACAGGTGAAGACAGTGCCCCATAAAACCCGCCTTGCAAATGGCCCCAGGGAGAGGTGAGAGCACCAAGCTGCGCTCCATCCGGGTCTGCTGGCTGCTTCTTGGCCGGCAAAGGGGATAACAAGCCCCCCTCCCCCCTTCCCCATGCATTGCAGGACCGGCTGAGGCAGTGCTTCGGCAAGCCAGCCGCGGAGGCCCAGGACACCGACACGCTCGTGCAGGAGGCCGACAGCCAGTATGGCACCTGGAGCGACCAGCGGCACAGCGGGGACAGGTGAGCCTCGGGGCCGTGGCGGGAGGGGTGTGAAGGGCCAGCTCTGCCCCACTCGCTTTGCCGCAGGCCACAGCGCTTCCCTGCCCCTCGGGGATCCTCACACCGGCACCTGCCCAGAGGGGGTGGAGGCGCGACTTCTTTGCCTGCCCCCCCCCCCCGCTTGCCTGGCCTCGCCAGAACCCCACAGCGTCCGCGGAGGGCCTGCTGCTCCGCCACAGCAGCCCTTTTGGGGGCCTTCCTGGGGAACGGCGGCTCACAGTGCCCCCTGCCGTTCTGCAGGCTCTCCCTCCCGGTGCCGGCTCCTCCCGCAAGAGCCTTTGGGCTGAGTGAAGAGCCCCGCATGCTGAACCGCTGGAGGGGCACGTCTCTAGGAAGGCCTGGAGAAGCTGGTGGGCCCTTCAGGGCTGGGGCTGGGGCTCCCCTGGCGGGGACGAGCGCTGGACTGCGGCTTCTCCTCTGGCCCGACCGACAGCAGGGCTTTCCTGGGAATGTCTGCCGTTCTCTGCACGGGCATTCCAGGACAGCCACGCTTCCGGGCTTGCCGCTTGCCTGCCTGCCTGCCTGCCTGCCTCCCAAGCCAGGGCCAGAGGGAGCTGAGTGCCAGCTTCTCCTCTCTGCTGCACCCAGATACTCTCCTCCCCTGCACTCGGATGCCGGGGCATCCAAAGCAGCTCAGGGGCGCATTGCGAGGGGCTCTGGGGTACATGCAGCCTCAGTGGCGCCCCTCGCACTAATCCTGAGCACAGGAATCCCCGAAGAAGAGCGTGTAACTCGGGGCGAGCCCAGATGGCTGGTCTGGCTGGCCCCGTGCCAGGCGGGGTGCCGCTCACCGTGCCAAGGAGCCCCCTGGGCCTCTCTGCTCCCCGGCGTCCTCCCTGCTCACCCCTTTCCCCCTCCCCGGTTGCTCCCCCAGCCTCGTGCCCGAGTCTTCTTCCCCGGAGAGCAGCGCGGCCCCGACTCGCAGGCAGCCCTCCAGCAGCCGCCTCTCCTCATTCTCCTCGCAAACCGACCCCGCCTCTGGCGCCGATCAGCAAGACTCCTCCCGGGACCAGCGGAGCACCAGTCTGGACTGCTCGAGCACGGACGCCGATTCGGCAGACGGCGTACACGCCCCGGCGGGGACCTCCATGGACGTCTCCTTCCTAGACGTAAGTTGCCTGGCCGGCCCTTCCCCGGCCCTTCGCGTGCGGCTTCGGAGGCCCGTGCCTGGATAACGGGGGGGCGCTTTCCCTTTCAAGCAAACAGCTGTGCTAGACTCCAGCGCCTTGAAGACCCGGGTGCAGCTCAGCAAACGGCGGCGCCAGCACCGTGCCCCCATCTCCCACGCGCTCCGGCGAAGCTCCGGCCCCGACGACAAGCAGCGCCTGCACGTGACGGAGGAGGAGGTGGACAGCGCCTGGATGTTCAGGGACTGCACAGGTAGCGAGGCCGGGCTGCCCGTGTGAGTGCAGGAACCCTGCCCGGGCCGGGGAGGGAGCCCAGCCACACACGGTCCCCGGCTGATCCCAGTCCCGGCATGCGGAAAGACCCAGATGGCAGCCATCTGAGGGCGTGGTGCTGAGCACAGCTCCGAGGGACCGGTCCCTTGCGCGTTGGGGCGGGTGAGAGCTTGCGCGGTTTGCCTTGAGCAGGGAGTTCGGTGCTGTCCATCGGTGCCGGCTGTGGACTTTGGGGCCCCCCGGGCCTCTCTGACTTGGAAAGAGTTGGGAGCGGGGTGTGCGGGCCAAGGGATCGCACCCTTCGCCCCTGCGCCTGAGCATCCCATTTCCTTGGAGTAAGCTGTGGCGCTTGAATGCTGCGTTACTCTGCTTCTGCAGGAGAAAAGTTGTGCAAGAGAGAAGAGTCCGACGAGGAGGACGGCCCCCGCTCCACGGAGAGGTCACCCGCCTGCCAACTGCAGAGGCGCCCGGTGTTCCCGGGGATGGACCACTCGGCCCTCAAGGTGAGTGCGGGGCCCCGCAGCTCATTGCCAGGGGCCACCGGGTTTCCGGCGACGGGTCCCCTCTTGGGGCCTGTCCTGCACAGCACCCGCTTTAATGGTGGGAATTCCGACCTTTCAGGCCCAGCTCAGGAAGAGGCAGGACCCTGAGGGGACGGCTGGTGGCCATTCCACTCCGCTGCCCAAGTCCCCGAGGTCCCCGCTTCCAGCTGGAGGACTCTCCGGGGGACGAGTGCTGCTTCCCGGCACCGAGAAAGAGGAGAGGTGAGTTGGCGGGGAGGCTGCTGCGCTGGGGGCAGCCAGTCCTCCCCCCTCAGTCCTGCCTTTCACCCGCCCTGAAGACACTGCTGCTTAGGTCACTCTGGTCCCTCCAGCTTCCCAGCGGTCGCGCCAGGCCCTCCCCTCGAGCCCCTGGGACTCCAGCGCCTTGAGTGCGTCGCCTGCGCCGTCCAAATCCTGCCTTCACGGCCGCGAGGGCTCGAAAAAATACCCTGAAAAAGCCGAATTCTGCAGTTATTAATGCCACATAGCAGACCGATTCCTGCCATTACTAGCACCATCATTGCGTTGCGTGACTGTCCTGCCTCTCCTGCTCTTGCGAGGAACATGAGGTGGCTGACTCGCTCCTCCTCCGCCTTATTTATCCTCACAACAATTCTGCGAAGCGGGGCAGGCTGGGCCAGAGGGAGCTTCCTGGCTGAGGGGGGCCAGAACCAGGACGGCCTCGGCCCCGGTCCCAGTCCCGTCGTGCGCCCACTGCCACACAGTCGCCCAAAGGAGCCCCCTTCCGTGCCGCTGCTGCAGAATCGGGGCAGCGCCTGCGTGCAAGGAGCGTCTTCTGGACTCCCGTGCCAGGCTGCCGCATGGCAAATGCGCTTCCGCGCCCTCGTCCGTGCTCGGCGTCACCGGCTGCAGCCAGACGGGGCAGATGTCTCATTAAAACACTGCCTCTCCGGGGCGCATCTGGCTGGGGGTGCCTGCCTCCCCGAGGCGCCTCTGGCGGTGGTGGTGCAGATCTAGCCCCAGCTCAGCACCCCGGCCCGCATCCTGCTGTGCCTGCCTGGACTGAGGCAAGAGTGTCGCCACTCCCAGGGCAACCAGCGGGCGTCCCTCCCCTCCCCTTCGGCCCGGTCCCCCCCCCATTTAAATGGCTGAACAGGAGGGGATCTTTCCCCAGGGGGGGAGCGCACCCCTCCCCACCTCAGTTCCCTGCGGATGCATTTCTCGGGCGGTCGCTTGCATGGAAGGCGTCCTCCCGTGAGACCCAGGGCTGGTCAAGCGGACCTGCTTCCTTCCAGGTCAGAAGAGTCGTCCCCACAGTGGCTGAAGGAGCTGAAGTCCAAGAAGCGGCAGAGCCAATACGAGAACCAAGTGTGACGACCCAAGGTCTGAGCGGGCAGCGGGGTGGCGGCCGCCCGTGACCGGTGCGCAAAGCAAGCGCATGACCCCCAACAAGGGCGGGGGGGGGGGCTTGGGAGCATTGGCCACGAGCCTGGGCGAGGCCGCGGCACTCCCAGAACGTTCTGCTCTCCCACGCCTGTGCGGGGCCTGCCTGACTCGCGTGTGCTTTTCCGGAATGTCGTGTTCATTTTGCCGCTGCATCAGTATCCAAAGAGCAGCCGACTTGAAATGCTTGGCTAGGAATGCGCATAACGGGTTCTCAGTGTGAGCAAATGTTATATTTAAGCAAATTCGAAGTTTTGCTTGAAGAATCATTTTATGGGTGTGCCTCGTCATGCCTCACGATATTTGTGGCTTGGTAGTCACACCTCTCTTACTCGGATTTTGAGGGGAAACAACGGAGAGGGCTTCAGGAGCTCTTCCTGGCAGGCCTGAGAAGCCGCTCCCAGCAATGCCCGTGCTGCTCAGGGACCGTCTCTTGGAAAAGCGCCCGGTGCTGCTTTCCAGACGCCTGATGTGTCCTAGGATTGTGCTTGTTCATTATCCTAGTAATTAACTTCACAAATAATTCATTTCTCAAAGTGGGGAAAGTAAGAACTTGGCCCCTCCCGATCACTGTGCTGGGTAGAGACGCCGGAGGTGGAAGCGGCCTTCCCGTGCCGTGGGGGCTTCCTGGAGACGTGGGCTGGCCAGTGTGGGGGGCGAGCAGGACCAGGAAGTGAGGCGGGGGGCCAGACCCTGCATCCCCGCTTCGGCCAGCCCTCCGCAGTGGTCACCCTCCAGGTGCCACCGAGTGGCGCCACCAAGAATCCCCCAGCCTGCTGGGAACTCTGGAAGCCGAGGGAGGCCGGGCTGCCCTTGCGCCGCAAGCCCAGAAGCCGCTCCGCAGGGGAAGGCATCTCCCTGGGACATTCTGCACGCACAGCAGGGGGGCTGCCACCGAGCGGCAGGGCCTCCTTAGCGCAGAAGTCCGGCTGCGGGATGCGCACGCCCCTCCTTCAGCCCGTGGGCCTCAGCTCGGCGATCTCCCCCCCTTCCGCTTTCAGACGGAGGCCGTGCTGGCTCGCAAGATGGTGTTGGACCTGCTATCAGAAGAAGCCTTAACTCCCCCACAGCCCCGCTCCCTGCTGCCGCTGCCGCCTCCTGCCTCAGCTGCTCCGTGCACGGTGCCTTCCAGCCGCGCTCCGCGTCAGATGCGGCACTGCAGGAGAAGAGGGCCGTTCGTGGATCCCCGGGAACAAGCCCCGCCATCGGGCCGGCCCCCGCAGGTGCCACCCGTGCCTGCGGGACCCTCGTCTCGCGGAGCCCGCCTGCCGCACAGCACGGCGGGCGCCCCGGAACTGTGGCCTTCAGGCTCTGGCGTGGGGCGGGAGCCCTGCTCAGCGTTCGCTTTGAACAGAGAGACCTCAGAGTGAATGGGCCGGGTGTGCGAGAGCGGACGGCCGCTGTCTGAGCAAAGGGTGCGAGAGAGACGGGACGCAGGTGATGTTTACTGCCATATTGCAAGGGAAAGTGGACTGATTATTTTAAGTATATTTTTGATCAGCTGATACTTACTTTGTGGATCTGCTACTTGGCCAGAACAATGTGATGTCTGTCTGTCTGTCTGTCTGTCTGTCTGTCTGTCTGTCTGTCTTCCTTCCTTCCTTCCTTCCTTCCTTCCTTCCTTCCTTCCTTCCTTCCTTCTGGTTTCTTCTTAAGGAGTGAAGGAGATTAATTGTGAATGGCGATTGTGTTCGTGTGTTTTGTCAGCACATGGAGTAATTGTTCCATGATGAGTGTCCCACTGCCAGAAGGGGCCAAGCAATAAAGTCAGACGGCCCTCTTCAAAATAGTGGCAAATAGTTGAAGAGGCTGGGTTTTTCCTGGGAGGAGTGGGAAGGAAGGGCAGAAGGGGGAGTCTGATCTGGCCGGCACCAGGATGGCATCGGCACCTTTGGGTCGTCTTGCTGGGTGTTTTATTTGTCTTTCTGTACATCCTGGGGACGGGGGCGCTCATTCAGTTCATATTCAGCTGATGGTTTCCAGACTTCCAGCAGTGGAAATGTAGATTTTTCCACAAATGTTAAACTGGTCGGTATCCATAAGCATGTCGAGGTTCTTTCTGTGGTCTCTGAGTGTCACTGGAAACAAAGCCTGCCATGGTACAAGAAGCTTTTCACCTGGCGTGGCCTGCGGAGGATCCCCGGGCTCCTTGTTCTCCCGAATGCGCCCGCGGGTGGTCAGAGTGTGTCGCATTCTCGTGAAGTTGTCTCTCTCCCCCTTTTGCTTCCTTCCGTCCTTCCTTCCTGCCTTCCTTCCTTCCTCCGAAAACGCCTCCTCCTTTCGTGGCATCCCTACTTTTGTCCACCCTGGAAACACCTTTATCAAAACAAAGGACAAGGGCTGCGTGGATCCCTTTCCTCTCTGTCGTTCTGTTGAGAGTCTGTAATGTTTTTCTTTTCTTTATGGCGTTTCCCAGCCCCTCCTCTCTGTGTCAGGATCCCTCTTTGGACGGAGGCTTCTATTCAGAGTATTTCGTTATTTACCCTTGTTTCGTAAGTGCCCTTCTCAGAGACGCTCTGTTTTCGGAGACGTGAAGCTCACGCGCGGCCACGCGCGGCCTTCTGGCACCCACCCCTGCGCTGGGGTGGGTCGGGTGGCGTGGGGGGCCGCCATCCGTGGCTGGGCCCACCCTGCGCTTCTGCCAGTGCCGTGCCACAGGAGGTGTGCGCCTCTTGCCCAGAGGCAGTGCTTGCACCACTGCGGGACATGCCAAGCGTGCCCGCAGCGCCCCGGAGAGCGGCCCCGGCGCAGGGTCCCAGGCGGGCAGCACCTGCCCCGCGAGGGTCCGGCTGCCGCGGCGCTCAGCCCTCGTGCTCCGCTGGGCCTCTGGCGCCCTCTCCCACCCCCGGGGAGTGCGCACAAGGCCCCCGGTGCACGTGCTGGAGCCAGGCGGCTTGTGGGGGGCAGGGCCGGGGGGCCCTGCAGAGCCGCCCTTCCTCTCTGCAGCCAAGACCTGCCCTGCCGCTCCGCCGCTGGGCTTCTGTCCCCGACCCAATTGCTCCTCGAACAACAGGACTGTGCGCTGGCGCCATGGGCCTTGCCGCTGCGGCCGGCCTGCATTGCCCGGGGGACCTCGGGCCACCTCCCTGCCCCCCACCACTTCCTGGCCACGGGGCGACCTGGCCACTGCCGCTGCCCACAGTCTTAAAGAGGGCCGCTGGCTCCCTCCCGCTCAGGCACGGGCACTCGCTCCAGGCCGGGCCCGCTCTGCCCCGGGGCCTCGGGCAAGCGGCGTGAGGCTTGTTTTCATGCCTTAATGGTGTTGGCTCTGCCATTCCGGCTTCAGCTCCCCGCGGCCTGTGAATGTGAGCAGCTTTCCCACATTCTGCTGCGTGTGCACGTCTGCGTGTCCGTGCGCACGTGCGGGAGGCCCTCTTGGCCGGGAAGGGGAGGGGGCAGGTGGCCAGGGCACAGCCGGGCTGACCGCATCTCCAACCGCTCGCTGGCGGGAGGCTTGCTGCGTGGGGCAGCAGAGCCGAGATGCCCGGGGAGCTCGTCCAGCGTGCGTGGAGGGGAGTCGGGGACGCGGGCAAGGCCCTCCGGGTCTGCTCACTCGGATCCCTTTTATGCTTGGGCGAGGCGCTGAAATTCTGCATTTTGGAAGTTTTTAATACTAAGAAATGTTTGAACCTAACTATGTCTGATTAAAAAATAGTCCTGAACGATATTTTGTGGGCGTCCGTCTTCCTTTGCTTTTAAATCGCTTGGCTGTCGGCCTCGGCACCCTGCGTGGTTCTCCTGCGCAGGAACGGTAGACATGCGTGGCGGCTCCCGTGACCGTTGGTGGGTCGCCTGGAAGCAGCGAAACCCCGGGCAGAGCACTGGCCTCCGGAGTCCGCCCGTGGTCTTCCTCCCAGCCTGCCGCCCAGGGAGACGGAGAAGGCCTTTTCTGCTGCCAGGTGGCCCCTCCGACACAGTATCCTGTCTCGGCCTCGTGCCACGGCATCCCCGAAGCAGCGTCGCACTCCATCCTGCAGCAGTAGGACCGTGAGAGACGCGAGTGCGCGATCCGCCCCCTCCCTGAGGTCAGCGGGGCTTGGTCTGGTGGCCGCCTGATGGGGGGCACTGCTCCCCCGCGAAAGGATCCCCACAGCTTTGTTGGCATGCGATTGAATTCCCAGCAGAACTGCCGGCTGCCTCGTTCGCTTGGGTGGGTCGTCCTGCACGGCACGGCAGTGGCCTGGAGTCCCCAGCCCTGTGGCAGTGCCAATGAACGCCCCCCTGGCAGGTCGTCCTCGTCCGGACAGGTGGCTCCGGCCGCCGATCGCACGCCGCGTGGAGCAATCCACAGCTCTCCCATGGGCCACGCAGGTGCGATCCAGGGAGACTCCTCAGAAGTCCGTCTGTTTTAAGCGGCAAAATGGCAATTCTGGTGTGTTTCCTTGGAGCGCAGCAACGGCAGCAGCGCCTCGATCGGACGGCAGGCCTCCGGTCCAGGCCCTTCCCAGGGAGGCCCCGGCCAGCGTGAGCCAGGCGCTCTGGCCTGGAAAGTGCTGCCGAGGGGTTTTGCTGCCCCGATGGCTTTGGTTTCGGGTCAAATACTTGGAAAAGCTGCTGACCCAGAACTTCTGCGAGGTTCTGGCAAGGAGCAGAGCCAACATGCGGACGGCCCGGCTCGCTGGCTGCTAATCTTCTCTAAACCGGCGGCCAAGGGCGCTCAGCACAATGGGTCCGTATTGTGGAGTCGCGTTGCAGCGAAAAGCGGTGGGTGGGTCTGGGGGGGGGGGCATCTGCCGCTGCTGCCTCAGCACCCCGGAAAGCCTCTGCTGAGCTCGGCGGCCGGCCGATAAAGAGCGGGCCTGCGGCCTCGGCCCCGTCGGAGCTTGCAGCGGCATCGGGGAGAGGAGGTATGGGCATCCCTGGCGGGGAGGGACACTTCCACCGAGCAGCTGCCTCTGAATGAGCGGGTGGAAGGGGGCCCGGGGTGGCTTTGGCACTTGCGGCCTGCGCTTAGCACCGTGGGAAAACGCGGGAGAGGAGGGCGAGAACTCGGCCTCTCGCGCGCTGTTCAGGAGAGGACAGGAAACTTGCCCCCATCCGTCAGGTGGGGGGACCCCAGGATTCAGGGCTGAAAATAAGACTGCGCTGTGGGGCGGGGCGGAGGGGAAGGCCGCGTGAGAGCCGAGGGAGGGCTGCTGCTGGGTCGCTTGGCCCGATCACTGGGGTGCCTTGCAGCCGGGATGCAACCCGCATGTACCGCTCCGAGCACCTTCAGCCGAGATGAAGCTGACTCACGCCTGGAGGAGCTTCGGCCCTAAAGGTCTAATCCCCGAAGCCGCCATTGCGCCCATCTTCCAGCCCCTAGCAGGGCTTCGTGTCGGCGGGGGCTGTTGCCTCCCTCGGCCAGCCCCCCATGTTCCGCGTCCCCGACCCCCACAGAGCTGGAGGCTGGCCCACGCCACTGAAGGCAGCTGCCCGCCCACCCGGAGGCCTCGGGCGCCTGCACGGCGACGGGGCCCATGCCTCCGGCAGGGCGGACGTCGCTCACCGCCTCTCGCCTTGGGGGCGCTGCAGGCACCATGACGGAGCAGCACAGCCCGGCTGAGGAGGTGGCCACTGCGGAGAGTCCGGAGGAGGCCGGCCCCAGTTTCAAGGTAAGGGGCAGCAGCCGGCCGCTTGATCCGTTCTCCGGCACTGCCACACGCACCGCAGGCTCGACTGAACCCCCAAAGCCCCGGGAGGGTTTTCTGCACGGCGCATGACCCTTTTTGTGGGCCGCACCGCACCGTGCTGCCGAGTTGTCTCCGACTTCGGGCTGCGCCTAAGATGTCCCAGCCTCGGCAGCCCTGCTCATCTCCTGCAGCTGAAGGCGCGGCTTCCTTCCGGAAAGCGGCCCCCTCCCCTTGGGCCTGCCCCTCCTGCTGCCACCCACTTTCCGTGGCTCGCCCCGTTTCTCCTCCAACCGGCAGTTCCACAGGTGGCCAGGAGAGGGCGCCCCGATTTCCCATTCCTTCTGCAAGGCGCTTTTGGCTCCTGAGCCGTGTGCTCCTTCTCCCCACATCTCCACCACGACGTGGGTCTAGTCGCTCGTTGCCACTCTTCCACTCCAAGCCTTTCGCTGCGGCTCGCAGGACCAGCCGCCTCTCCCTGCCAAGGCGGCCGCCAGCAGCATGTCATCCGGGCCCCGGAGGCAAGCTCTCCCTCCCAGTCCTGGTCCCACAGAAGGCTGCCCTCGCCCCCCTGCTTGCTCCAGCCCCTCTCCCGAGTTCCCCAATTCAGCACGGAGCTGCCAGAGTTTCTCCCCTACGGCCAGAAGCGTCCTTTGAGCAGCCAGCCTCTGGAATCCGTTGCAGAACACACGGCACCCCTTTGCTCCTCGTCCCGGGTTCGGTCGTGCGAGTGCACACGTGGAATGAGGGGCCTTTGGGGTGGCAGGTTGGGCCTTCCGGGCCAGGAGGGGGCAGGGCTGTGGCTCAGCACGGTGGCCCGGCCAGCCTGTGGTGGGGATTTCCCAGGCCTTGGGGGCTTCGAACTTGGGGTCACCTACGGTTCGCTGGGGCTGCCACCTCCTCTCCTGGACGGCCCCTCTGCCCCGGGGGCTGCAGATCTCCAGGCCAGCGCTGGGGGTCCCCTTTGTCTTCCTAGGTCACCTTGTATGAGATGGAGAACTTCCAGGGCCGGAAGTGTGAGCTGACGGACGAGAGCCCCAACGTGACGGAGAAGGACCTGGACAAAGTGGGGTCCATCAAGGTGGAGGCTGGCCCGTGAGTGCGGAGCGGGGGGGCGAGCGAGGGCTGACCCTCCCGGTGCCTGGCAGTGCCGGGAAAAGGCGACCCACACGCTGCTGCTCTTTGCTTGTGATAGACTCGAACTCCCCTGCAGCAACAGGACGGAACAGAGACAGCTGCGCTTGCTTCATCTGGTTGTTATGAAATTCTCCTGTATTTCTAAAATAAAATGCTTGATTTGATTTTCAAAAGTGCAAAAGAAACTGGCGAGAAAGGTTGTGACTCCCTTTCCAGCAGACAAAGGAAACGCGGCGAAATTGATGGTGGCACCTCCTAAGTGTTGCAATCTTTCAGTAACCTCCTAAAATATGTGAGGATATGTAAGGTCATTCCGAGGCGACAAGAGTGCTCGCGCTTGTGGCCGATTAGGTAGCTGCTTCCTTCTTGCTTCCTGGCATGCCCCCGTGAAAGGGCACGAGCTCAGCTGGGCACAGGCCCTGGCCAAGCTGCCGCGAAGCTCACCCCACCACCCTTTTACGGCCTCTGCAATTTTAGCAGGCACTTTTCAGCACAGCTTCTTAAATCTTGAGGAGCGGAAGCTTGCTTGTTGTTCAAGAATTGAGCGCTGGTGCTCTCACGGCCACGTTTCCGCTAGCACGGGGTTCCGGCACCGGCAGAGTCCTGCGTTCGAGTCCCTTTCGCGTGTCACCCAGGCCGGGAACTCCGCTTTCTCTCCCGCAGGTGGCTCGGCTTTGAGCGCCAGGCGTTCAGTGGGGAGCAGTTCGTGCTGGAAAAGGGGGACTACCCTCGGTGGGACTCGTGGTCCAGCAGCCACCGCAGCGACAGCCTCCTGTCGGTCCGCCCCTTGCTGATCGTAAGTAACGTGAAGTGCCGCTGCGAGGCCCTCGTTTTGGGTTCAGATGCATGTAAAAACATCTTTAAAAACTCATTTATTTATTTCTTAAAAGGTTTTCCATCCCGTCCCCTACAGAACATCTCAGGATGGCTTACAGTAAAAAGTAGAATAAAGCAAACCCCACAGCATCCGACCATCAATGTCCTAAAACCCCAGTTCACATCAATTAAACAGTAAAATAGCGGGACAATTAAAAGGGTTTTGCTGATGCCAAAAAGAATATAACGTCGGCTCCAGGCCAACCTCTCTGGATAGCGTATTCCATGGTCAGGGTGCCACCACAGAGAAGCCCTTCCTCCAAGTAGCCTTCAAGGAGGGCTCCCGGAGCAGGGCCTCCGCCTCAGACCTCCCGGGCTGGGAGGGCCCGTGGGGAAGAAAATCGCACTGGATCTTGTGTAGGAGAAAGTGGAGCGGGCCAGAAATCCATCCAGTCCGGCCCAGGTAGCGACTGCTGACGGGCGACTCGAGTACTTCCGGGGTGTCCCAGCGTGGGAGGCCATGTGCTGTCTGTCGCCGCCGGCAGTGCTGGCTGGGGTGGGGGGGGCAGCTGACAGGCTCCGGAGGGCGAAGGGTTCTTTGTCGGAGGACAAGCCAGAGGGGGAGAGCAGCTTGCCCCCCCCACCGGCGTCCTGCCCCTTGTCCCCCCCGCAGGACAGCCCGGACCACAAGATCCACCTCTTTGAGAACACCAGCTACGCCGGGCGGAAGATGGAGATCGTGGAGGACGACGTGCCCAGCCTGTGGGCCCACGGCTTCCAGGACCGCGTGGCCAGCGTCAAGTCCCTGAACGGAACGTAAGGGGGGCGTGGGGGGGGGCACGCGTTTTCGCCGCCAGGTTTGGGAAGGGGGTGGCTGGGGGTGGGCAGCTCGCACCGCGCTCCTCGTATCCCCTGGCCCAGGGAGGAAGTGGGGGATAAGGGACCCGGCGGGCTCGGGGTGGGAGGGATGCTCCGGGAGGGGGCGTCTCTGCCCAGCTGAGCTGAGCTTGGGAGGGCGGCCCATGATCCCGCCTCGCCTGCCGGGGAACACCGAGCCCTGCTTCGAACATCCCCGGCTCGGCTCGGCGCCCGCTTGCCCTTCCCTCTCTGCTTCACCATCTTCCTGTGACATTGGCTGAGACACCTGGAGCCACGGCCCGGTGCACGTGACGGAGCGCAGGTGTCGCTGTGCGCGGGACGGGCAGCCCGGCGAGGGGGCCTCGGGCCTGCCACTTCTGAGCGAGGCCGGGGGCCCACAGCAGGTCCAGTGGCCGCGTCTCCCGGGAATCCCGCCGGGAGAAAGTCAGAGCGGCTGCTCAGGCTCCTGGCTGGGCCATTTGCGGGCGGGAGCGCTCCAGCTTGCTCCCGAGGAGGCCGGCCCTGAAAAACATGGGTGCAAGATGCAGCTTGCTTTTCAGACCACGCCGATCCGGTTTTGCCACTTTCACTGGCTTCCACTTTCTTTGTAGACCAGATAAAATCGGTGCCTCCCCAGCTGTACAGCTGTAAAGAAACACTTGGGGCCGAGTAAGGAAGGACCCTCCCCGCCCAGACAGACCTGCCTCCACGTTTGGCGCCCTCAGGGGTGCTCAGGGCGGTGGACTCCCCTCGAGATAGGCTTCTCTGTCCCCCCTTCGCCGTCGTTTTCAGGTGGGCAGCGGAGAGCCCTCCCGTTCCCCATGCTCCGGCTCCACTGCTGCCCATCAGCCGCCCCCAGGAGGGGCCGATCCTGCTGCTCACCGCTCGCGGTTGTCCTTTCGTGGCTCCGCTGTGAGAGGAGCCCAGGTGGGAGGCGCAACACCTGCGTGGCTGGACCCGGCCGAAATCCTGAGGAGCAGGCACAGCAAAAGTCCTGCCCGGGCGCACGGCTTCTCGTCCCTCCGGCTTTGCTGCTCTTTGTCATGGCAAGCTGCCCACAGTGCGAAGATCTTGCTGGCCAGGAGGGCAGTCTGCGTGCGGCGATGTCTCTCGAGCCGTGCTTCCTTCTTTTTTGGAAACGGGTGACCACGCCTGTCAGCGGCTCGTGGCCGAGGACACCTCTTGTGACTTCTTTGTTGTGTCCCCTTTCTCCCTCTCTCTGTAGATGGGTGGGGTACGAGTACCCCGGGTACCGCGGCCGGCAGTACGTCTTTGAGAAAGGCGAGTACCGCCACTGGAACGAGTGGGATGCCAGCCAGCCCCTGATCCAGTCTGTGCGGCGCGTCCGCGACCAGCAGTGGCACAAAAGGGGCTGCTTTGAGCAGAGCTAGAAGACGTGTGGGTCGCGCTCATCGAGGAGGGGAAGAAACTGGACCAGAGCCGCTCGCCGAAGCGGTGGCAGAGGCCCCCTGCGCAAACCAGACACGCAGGAACGAACGGCCAAACGCTCTCAATAAAGGTCTAAGCCGTAAGGCTTCTGTGCTGCACCCATGTCTCCTCTCTTTCTTGCTTCTTGCTGTCCCCCTGCCAACACCCCCCCCCCCGATTCCAGCACAGCCTGGTGTCTGTTCAGCTTGTCTGATCCCTGCGATGCTCGCCCCAAACACTATCCCGTGTCCGCTTTGCCCGACTGGAGGAGCTCTCAGGGCAGGTTGCAAAAGAGAAGGTTCAAACGATACGATACTCGGGTAGAACAAACCCCACAGATGCTCACGCAGGCAAAACTGGCCACGGAGAAAGGCGAAGTCAGAGCAGCTGCCTCAGAGAAGAGCAGACGCGCAAAGCTCTACAAGCCTCGTTAAAGCAAAGGTGCTAAAAGTCTGGAAGAATTTTAAAAATTCCTCACCTGGCACCAGACATGCCGCTGGGGGCACCCTGGAAAAGCCCCCCTCGTTCGCTCGCTCGCAGGCACAGCCTCGCCTCGGGGAGGCCTCCAGTGAGGGGCCCAGGCAGTCAGCCAGCGCCCGGGGGGCAAACGCAGGCGGAGCTGCTCCTTCGGTTCCCTGGCACCAAAGTGTTGCAGCCCCCGGGGCAACCACAGCACGTCGAGCTGGGCTCGGGAGCAGCTGGACGCTGGAGCAGATGCTCGCCCCGCTTGCCCTTGCCCTTCCCTCCCTCACCGGCTCCTGCCCCGCCTCGGCCCGTCTGGAGTGCCCCCAGAGGCCGTGTCCCTGAAAGGGGAGCAGCGCTGAGTCCCCCTTCTGTCTGGGGAGGCTCAGGGCTGTTTAGCAGCCCCCCGCCCCCCCGCTGGCCAGCTGCAGGCCCTTCTCCGCAGAGGGTGCCCGGGGACGGTGCAAAGGGGAGGCCTCCCTCCTCGAGGCCCGAGTCAGGCGGCAGGGGTCCCACCACCTCTGAGCGGCTGGGAGGGCCCCTTCCTGGTCGAGAGGCTGCAGAGGAGCCGCTCGGCTGGGCCCCGGGCCGGACTTGGCCGAAGGGGTGACCTGCGCCTGTTTTCATGCAGCAGCCAAAAGGTCCCGGGGCTCAGGCTGCAGGCCTCTCTGCCGGCAGCTGCAGTGGAGCCAGCCTCCTGACCTGGTGCCTCCCAGATGTGCTGGACTACAGCTCCCATCATTCAAAGCCGGCGTGGCCATTGCATGCTGCTGCCGCCAGCCGCGAAGGCCAACAGCCCGCTTCTTCGGGCGTGCAGCCAGGATCAGAGCCCGAGTGCACGATCCCATTCCCAGTTTTGGTCCCTCTGAAACATCACGCGGCTAAATAGGTTTGTGGGACAAATAGGAAGCTGCAGAAGTTCCTGGAAGGGCTCCGAGGGCTCCGAGCCCGGGTCTAGAGGCCTGACGCGGCGGCGAAGCCCTCGGGGTGCTGGGGGATTTCAGGGCATCACCGTAGCCCTTCCGCAGGCTGCTCCCACCCGCCCGGGCGCTGGTGCCAACAAGGCCCCGATAAGGCACCCCGCTGAGGAATACGCGGGCAGGAGCGCGTGGCATGCCCGTGCCCCCCCGACGAATCTGCAAGGTCCAGAAGAGAGCGGTGCCCCAAGGCAGGCCCGAATTGGTCCTGCTGGAGAAGGAGTCCCACTCCCACCCCGACGGATCAGGTGGGCACCCAACTGCGAAGGCTGCTCTATATGGCCGATGCCTGGAAGGAGCCAGCGGCACCGGGCGGCTCTTGCCTCTGGCCTGGCATGCACAGACTCCAGAAATCGGGCCGGACGTGCTGGGCGCTGTCTCCCTGCGGACTTGCTGGGCCCAGCCTGGTGTGCGGCCCTCATCGGGGGCGGGGGCGCAGTTCGTGGTGGAAACAACTGGGGGAGCGCTGGGGCTGTGCTTTCCCTCTTCCCTCCCTGTCGCGCCTTCCTTTCCTGTCGTGCCCTTTACATTCCAAGCCTGCAGGGCGGGATTGTCGTGCTTCTTGCAGCTGTTCTTGGAGCCTTTTCTATTCATAAGCAGGATAAAAGAAAGCTCTTCGCTCAGATTGTTGCAGAAGGTCTTGCACTAGAAGGCCGTGGAGTCCCACCCAACAAGCATCTCTCCCGGCCCACAGCAAATACTAGCAGAGACTTTCCTCAGGTTTCGAGGTGGGGGCAGGGCTACATCCCCCCTCCAAGCCTGTATCCATCTCATTCATTCGTGCCCCCGCGTCAGAGGGCAGGTGCCGTCGGCTCCCCCCCGGGGCCCAAACTAGGCTGCCCACTCGGAGGGGAGCTGGCTTCTCATCGCCGTCTCGTTCAGCCCTGGGTGCTTAGACGAACCGCCAGAGAGCAAATCCTGGCTCAGCGAGACGGACGCTTCTCCGTCTGGCTCACAAGGTGGACTTTGGTTAGAAGAGCCGTCGGGGGAGGCGCCAGGGAGGGGGCGCGAAGGCCGAAGCCGGGTCTTCGGGTAGCTCCTGCTCTCCCTGCTCCGATCAAAGCGCTCCGTGGCCTTTCCTTTAGTCCCACCCTTCTGCCAAAGAGCCCAACAGCAGAGAATTAGAGAATTGCCCACTTCGGCATCTGGGGTCACCCCGCTCCAATATTCTGGGAGCAGAAGCACTGAGTTCTGCTTTGAAAACGAGCTGTGCTCTTACTGCTGAGCTCCGAGGGATTTCACATGTCGTTTTCAATTACGGACGCCGAAGAGGAAATTCTGTACCGGAGCTTCAGGCGAAGTAGTTACTGGTTAAGAAGCATTTGAGGATTTGACCAGAGAAATCATGGACTCGTTAGAAGCAGGCGCAAAGCCCGAAGCAGAAGCGGCTTCCCTGGGCCTGGCGTCCGTCTAGCCGTGCGCTTCCGTCCTTCCAGCTCGCAGGTTCAGCTGGGGGCGAGGAGGAGCACGTATCCTGGAGGTGACGGGTGAGGGTATTGCCGAGCATTAGCTGGCCTTGGAGCAGCGGAAGGTCTCCGAGTCGCGGCTGGGCACCGGTGGGGATGCAGCTGAGCAGGCGGCTGGGCCTGCTGGCCGGCTCGGCCCCTTCCAGCCGCCCTCGCAGCCCCACCAGCCAGCCCCCCCCTGCAGGGAAGGCCGGGCGGAGCGAAGGGCACGGCGATGGGGGCGGCTAAGGGAGTCCGCTTGTCCGCTTGTCCTCTCATCCTCAGGACGCTGGAGGCCAGGAGGGAGTGAGGCCCAAGGAATTCCCGTCCTCTCACGGTTTCCTCCCGTGCCGCAGGGACTGCTTCTCGAGCCCCTGCCACTTGCCCCTGTGAGGGTGGGTCCGGAGGAAATGCCTGTTTCGCCTGACCCGTGTGTGTGAGCAAAGCTTGGGGTCTTCCTTGCACACGGAGGGTGGGTTGTCGGAGTCTCCCTTGCCCAGCCAGCAGCGGCCGAGGCTGTGCGGACAGGAAAAGCCCACCTTCCCTGTTTGGGAAAAGCGACATTCTTCCGGCCAGCCGGCAACTGCTGATCTTGGCGTTTCCTGCTGCCCCTTTCTTGGCGTGCTGAGCGGGTCCCTCCAGCCGGCCGCTCCGGGCAGCCGGGCGGGCGCAGCATTGTTCCGGGGATGCCTGGGGGCTTGGCACTCGGCCTGCTGAGGTCGGCAGAAGCGGCCCTCCTTGCCAGCAGACTCAACAAAGCGGCCGGCTCCAAACTGAAAGCTCATGAAATAACTCTGACTCTTGGTCTTTAGCAGGACAAAAGCAGGCGAGGGGTCAGCTGACCTCGGTTTTCATTGCGTTTTAATCCAGCATTCTCGATTTTGATCACACGCTGTGAACTTGATAAATACCGCTGGCGCATCGCTGTGCACACTTGTCTATAAATTTCGCGGCTCAGCTGCAGCACTTTCAGTGGCATAAGCAAACGTTGGTGCAACCGGTAAGCATCGCGCCCTTTTCTTTCTTCCAGGTTTTGAAGCTCCGTGACCTCCTTTCCAATCCAGGCTTTTACAAACGGAACGGGGATGCCTGCGCCGTGCTTGGCGGTGCTCAGCCCGGCTCCGTCCCGGCCTGGCCCGTGTGTGCCGGGAGCTGGGCCGCTCTGGCTGCTTTGCACCCACCTGCTTCCCATGCGCAGTCCTCCTCTGCTGCCTTCGGGGAGAAACGGCGCATTTCCTGGCCGCTGACCGGCAGGCAGGCGTGGAAGCTCTCATGGAGCGCGGCTGAGCCCGTCCTGTTTGGCCGGCTGTCCGTGGCCCATTCTCCACTTCCCAATCCTCTAGCAGCAACGGCAGGGTGACCTCCCCCCGCCTCTCTCTTGGTTATTCGTATCCATCTTTATTTTTGCAAAATGGCCCGTTTTAGTCTTTTGCACAGGCATGTGAGCACCCCCAGCTTTGGTTTGGAAGCTCTGGTTTTCTTTCTGCACCTCTGCCGAGCGTTTGCCCACCTCCTTGCTGCACCGCATCTTGCGCTGGACGTGCTCTTATCTCCGTTGGCCTCGGCCGGCCCGGCGCCCTCCAGAAGTGCCTGTGTGCTTGCTGGGAGTGGTGGGAGTTGTCACCCAACACACCGGGGGGGCATAGGTCAGGGCAGGCTGGCTTCCTGGCATGGGGCAGTGCTTTGGGGCCGTGCTGGACGGGCAGGCCCCACTGAGGCGGGTGCAGGCCGTGCTGCGGGGAACCCGGTGCTCCCTGGGAACGGTGCCTCTTCCCCAGGCACGCCACGGCTGCCCCCGGGCCGGTAGTGTCAGCAGAGCTGGCGGGAGGTTGGTGCTTCTGGCACACCCCGAGGAGGCCCGCTTGTGGGTGGCTGCGCTTGCAGCCACGCAGCAAGCTCCCCTCGGCCATGGCGCCTCCGCTGACATGGGCTTCTCTCCCAGGGAGAGCCTGCCTCATCATGGCTTCAGACCACCAAGCCTCCAAGCAGCAAGCGGGCTCCAAGGTGAGTAGCTGCCCACAGCCGTGCGAGGGGAGGGGGTGGCTGGCCGCAGCGGCACCCAGGGCCGGGCTGCAGGCCCCCTGGGCGAGCGCAAAATGGCAGCCGGGGAACCGCGGGCCCAGCAGGGACTTGGGTGTGCTTGGAGGCAGACCGAGGCTCCCACTGGTGGGAAAGAAAGCTTCCGCGTCTCTCCCATCGTTCTGACGTTTAGCGAACTGAGACCCGTCGAAAGGGGAAGGAGAGATGTGTCGGTGACAAGTGGTGGGAGGACCAGCCCTGCCCCCCCCACCCCCTGCCCCACGGCTGCTTGGAGGAGGAGGGTCCCTGCTAGGTTGCCGGGGGGCGGAGGACACAGGAACCCGGCCTGGGAAAAGGAGGCTGGGCCAGGGAAGCCCGGGGAACGGCTGTCCGAGCATGTGCTGCAGCGGAGGGGCTCGCGTCTTCCACCTTGCGCACGTCCACCTTCGCCGCCCAGCTCGGGCAGCCGCACTGATCCTGGCCTGTGATCCGTGCGAACACCTGGGAAGCCCTGCTAGGCGTGTGCCATCCCCGAACTCTGCACTGCGGGGCCCAGCAGCCCAGCACTCTCGGCTTGCCCCACGGCTTCCCAGGCACCGGAGGGAGTCCCGGAGCCGCAAGCGCAGCCGCCCGCCCAGCGCCCTCCCTCTCTCTCTCGAGTTCCAGATTGTGGTCTTCGAGCAGGAGAACTTCCAGGGCCGCTGCCATGAGCTGAACGGCGCCTGCCCCAACCTGAAGGAGGCCGGGCTCGAGAAAGTGGCCTCCATCCTGGTGCATTCGGGCCCGTAAGTCCCAGAAGCAGGGCGCTGCGGGCGGAAACGGTGCCGCCCGTGCCGAGGCTCCCGGGAGCGTCCGCGCTGCCCCGGTGCCCTCCCTCCGGGCCGGATCGCGGCCCCATTCTCTGCTGGCTCAGCCGTGCAGAGGGCCAGTCGCCCCGTCGCCCCTTGAGCCGGCCTCTGCCCTCTTCCAGGCCTTGCACGCAGGACCCTTCGCTTCGCATCCTCCTGCGGAGCCGCGCCCCAAGCGTGGCGGCCGCGGAGGCAGGGAGCACGGTGGGGAGGGAGCCGCCCCGGTGGGTGGCCGAGAGGCGGGGGCCAGCCCCCCCCCATCGGCGGCTCTCAGAGCTCCCTGCTTTCCCAGGTGGGTCGGATACGAGCAGGTCAACTGCAAGGGCGAGCAGTTTGTCTTCGAGAAGGGCGAGTACCCCCGCTGGGACTCGTGGACCAACAGCCGGAGGAGTGACAGCATCTCCGCCTTGAGACCCATCAAAGTGGTGAGGCGGCACTCGCTCCGGCGGGAGCAGCTGTGGCGGCCGGAAGGCAGCCGGCCCGGGGTGCGGGGGCCCTGGGGGGCTTGGAGGGGCGCCCCTTCCTGGGGAGCAGCCCTGACCGGAGCCCTTGCCCTGGATGCAGGGGTGGGTGGGCAGCGGCGGGGGGGGGGGGTTCGCCAGGCCCCCCTCATGTGGCCAACGTGGCCGAATAGGCCACGCCCTTCCCTGCCAGGGAACGGCCAGGGTGGCAAATCGCGAGGGGCACGTCACCTTTGCGGCCCCGTGGAAGCCGTGAGGCCACTGGAGCCCCCGACCCCCGAGGACGAGCCGTGTGTCCCGCTCACGGGGCTTGGCGTCTGCCCCTGCGCATGCGAGCGCTCTTGCCTGCCCCTATGCGCGCATGTGCGCACTTGCCTTCAGGCAGAGGCGATGGGGGGCCTGCCCTGCCTAGTCCCCCCACACGCCGTCGGCTGAACTGGGGCACGTCCCACGGAGACAGGTCCTCCCCTGAAACCCCTGCCAGTGTCCCCCCTCCACTGCTTGGCCTCCCACCACCTGCTGATCCCCACTGCCCCTTCCCCTCGGCCCCCACGAGACTGCCAGCTCCACCCGTCCTCACACAGCCCTGCGGGGTAGGACCCGTGGCCAGGCCCTGGGTGTTCTGGGAGACTCGGGCCGCTCTGCGCTGGGCAGCACTCTGCTTCTGCCCAGGGGCTCCCCGCTTCCGGGGGGGGGTTGGTGTTGTGCCGGCTCTGACCCTGCCCGGGGCGGCTCCGTGCAGGACAGCCAGGAGCACAAGATCGTCCTCTACGAGAACCCCAGCTTCACCGGCAAGAAGATCGAGATCATCGACGACGACGTGCCCAGCTTCCACGCCCACGGCTACCAGGAGAAGGTGTCCTCCGTGCGCGTCCAGAGTGGCACGTGAGTTTCCCGCTGGAGGCCGGCCGTTTGCTCTGCGTCCGCCTCGTTCTCTGCCGGGGCAGAGCTCAGACACGGGGGGGGGGGGCATGTGCGTGCTCCCCGCTGCTTCCGGCAGCCCCGCTTTAGGGGTGAAGCAGAGGCAGACCTGGGCTGCGGGCAACGGGGGATTTGGCAGATCAAAGCTCCCGCCTGCAGGTCCAGCGCGACACGCCGCGCAAGAGGCGCTGGGGCCCGGCTCCACGCCGTGCGCTCCCTGGCACTCGCCCGCTCGCTCGCCCGCTGGCGGCCCTGCGTTTTTGGCTAGCCCCTGTCCCGTCACACTCCGCCAGACCCAGCCAGTGCGTGAACGGCCAGGCAAGAGCAGGTGGGCGAGAGCGCAAGGCCGGCCTCTGTGGTGGCCTGCGCCTCCGGCCACACGTGCCCCCCACCGGCGCCCCTGACGCCTCTCCCCTTCGGCAGGTGGGTCGGCTACCAGTACCCCGGCTCCCGAGGCTACCAGTACCTGTTCGAGAAGGGGGACTACAAGGACAGCGCTGACTTCGGAGCCCAGCAGCCCCAGATCCAGTCGGTGCGGCGCATCCGGGACATGCAGTGGCACCAGAGGGGGGCCTTCCATCCTGCCAGCTAAGCCCCCGCCCCGCCGTCTGCTCAGGATTGGGGCAGGAGGGCGTCCCGAGCGCCGCCGCGGCCCCCGACCGTTGCCGCCTTCCCCCCAGCCCCGCCGGGCTCGCTCTTCCGCATGCTGCCGTGTGAGTAGCGCCCCCGCTGCCGCCCCCGCTGCCGGCCCCGCCGAAACGCCCAAATACAGCTTTGCCATTCGAACCGTCTGGTCCTTTCTCTCGCCCTTTGCGCCGTGTGTCTGCGCTGCCCCAGAGCGGCTGGGGGGGCCTGGCCTGGAGACGCAAAGCGCCCGTGCGCCTGGACTTCCCCGCAGATCGTCACAAATACAGTGGACGCCTCGGCCGAGCTGCACCAGGTGCCCCCGAAGGGAAGGTTCAGCACGTGGGGCGGGGGATCCGTCACTCCCTCGCTCGCGCCCCTCGAGGACAGCTTGCTTGGCCCGTATTCAGGTCTAGACCACTTCACTTGCTCAAAGGAACGAAAAATTCCCCGGATGGCTGTTCAGCTGAGAGAAAGGTGCTGCTGGAAGGAGTGCATGGGCCTCCCGGCCATGGATTGGGGCCGGTGGCTCACGGCCCCAGCCTTGCAATGCCAGGGGAGGCCCCCCAAGAGCCCGGGCTGCTTTCGGGCCTGGGAACGGCCGTGCTGGATCGGGACCAGCGGGCAGCCCCGAGAGCCCCCCTTGCTGCTGCAGCTCCTGGGATGCTCCCCCCCCAGGGCGGAAGGGGGGGAGACCCCCCCTCACACTCCGCAGCCCCTCTGAAGGCAGGGCTCCCTCCGCCCCTTCGGAAGCCCCCACAACTCTGTGCTGCGCGGAGGGGAATGTGGCGCCCCCGGCGTCTCCTGCCCTCCGCTCTGCTCTCCGCTGTGGCCCGGCCTCCCTGCCCTCCGTTCACCTCCCGACACGAGGAGCACCATGTGGGGTCAGGCAGCCGGATGCCTCCGCGGGGGCTGAACCCGGCTGCCTGAGGGGCTGCGGAGCCCCCTTCCCGGCTGTCCGGGACGCACCTTGCCTTGCAGGGCGTCGACTCGGCAGCCCAGCTGTGCGTGGCTCGCTTGCTCGCGCCTGCGCCACATGCGCCAGCCACTGAGTGTCACTGCAGCCTCACCCACGGCCGGCAGCCTCTCCCCGTGCGGCTGGCAAGGCAGCCCCACGCCTGGAGCCGGGCTGGGCCCCTGGCAGCGCTGGCGGGAAGGGGCCGCCGGTCAGCCGCTCCTGCTGCCCCCACACGACGAAGGAGGTGCGGCTGCAGAATGGGGCCTCAGGCCCGGGGGGCCCAGGCCCGGGGGGGGCAGGGGTTTGCAGGGCACCAGGCGGGCGCGTCTGACCCGGACGCATCTCTGCTGCCCGGGTGATGCCGGGACCCCTCAGTGGGGGGGGAACGTTTGGCCCGCCAGGGGAGTCGCCTTGGCATGACGGCTGGGGCGAGGGGCATCGCGGTCCAGCCTTGCCCACCCGCCCAGAAACTCACTGTGCACAGGAGTGCGCGGAAAGCGCCTGTCGCGATGCTGGGCCGCGGCCAAGGTCTAATTTGACGTGCCTCTTTGTTTATAGTGCTGGGCGCGGGTGCCCCCCCCTTCATGTGAAAAGTATGTTTGCCCCTCCGATAATTTTCCATTTCACGGCCCAAGCGCTCCGGCCAAGTCTCCGGATTAGGACGGGGCAGGAAATGGGCCGTGACGAACACGCACGGCTGGGCATCGACCCGCCTGCGGCTGCCCTTCCGCTCGCCCCTCGCCAAGGGGCCCTTCTCGGCCTGTCCCACCACCTGGAGCAGGAGGGTGGCGCCCCCGGGGCAGTTGCGCGGGCCCCAAGCCGCAGGGGACGGCGGCCAGGGACAGCCCCCACCGGTGGCCCTCCAAGCCTGCTGCCCGCTGCCCCGTCGCCCGTCCTGCAGGGGGGGGCGCCTGCATGGGGTGCAGGTGGGTCGCCATCCGCCCCGCGGGACCCCTGCCCCCTGCTGGTGCCACCGAGACGAGCAAGAGCGAAGCCATGGAAGAGCTCTGCCTGTTGAATGGCTGCCTGATGGGCTGTTGAGAAAGGTGTGCCACCCTGTGGCAGCATCAGCCCCTCTGCCTGGGGGGGCATTGCACCCTCCCACATCCGTGGCCTTGGCAGCACCCGCAGCCCGTCAGGGAAGGCGATTAGCGCTATAATGAGCCCCGGCAGGTGCTCACCATGCGGGCGGCCTTGGCGCCCGTTGCTGGTTTCCCCTGGGCCCCGAGCTCAGTGGGCGCAGGCAGCCCCAGGCGTGCGGCGTGATGCGGCTCGGTCCCCGCAGCGTTCCCGCCAGGGCGCAGGAGTCGCGCTGCCGAGCGGCGGGCCGAGGACTTCCCCGCAGGTGTGCGAAGCAGCGCCCGGCCAGGTGGGCGGCGGAGCGCCCGGCCCGCTTCCCGGCCCCCTCGCCTGGCGCCCCTCGCGGGTGCCCGGCAGAGGCTGGGGCTGCTGGGGCTGCTGGGCCGGGGGGGGCGGGCCCAGGTGTGTCTGGGGCGTGGCCAGAGCAAGGAGCGCGCGGCCGCTCGGCTGGGGGCAGCGGCGCAGGAGGGGCGGCCTTGCCTCGGGTTCAAGCCCGGGGGCGCGGAGCGATTGCGGCGGCAGCCGGGGAGGGATGGCTCCCCGGGGCATGGGCCAAGTGCTCTGCTTCGGGTTGCTACCGGGAGACAGAGGCGGGGCCAGGGCTTTGCTATGCGGCCCGAGCAGGCCGGGACAGGACGCGGGGGCGCGCCTGGCGGGGGCGCGCAACCCCGGAGGCGGCGCGCAGGAAGGCCGGAGCGGCCCCGTCGCGCAGGGGCGGCGAGGCCGGGCCCGCAGGGCGCCTGCACCTCAGTCCCGCGACGGACTCGGCGGTGAGGCAGGAATGGAGGCCTTGCAGGGAACCGCTCGGCCACAGGCGTCCTGGCAGACAGATCCGTGGGGCAGGTGGAAGGGGGGGGAGCCCTCTGGGGTGCAGAGGCCGGGCTGGGCTGCCATCGGCGTGAAACCCCGGGACCCCTCGGCCACGCGCAGGGGGACACGCGGAGCCCGGGCAGAGGCAGCGGCGCCCGAAGGCCCACGCTCGGCCCCCCAGCTCCTCGCTCCGCCCGGCCCGGCCCACCTGCTGCGCTCGCTGCCCCCGTTCTGCCGCGCAGGTCGCCTGCAGTGTGCCGCTGTCAGTGGCTTAGCGGCTGTGAACGGATGCCGTGCCAACTCGCCGCCGTCCTCGGTTTTAAGTGCCTCCTCGAGTCACCTGGGTCACCTGGCATGGTGCTTTCCCCGCAATGATTCCTCCTCACCGGCTCCCAGAATGACGGTGACCCCGGACGATCCGCCACCCGGAGATCGGGCTGCTGCCGTGCGACGCCCGGGCAGGAGACGGGGCACGGCTTGGCCTCTGGGAAGCCCCACGGAGAGGCGCTTGGCGGCGAACACTCGGCGCTCCGCCCTCCCCAGAAATCTTCGCCGCGTCCTCAGGAACAGCGGAAGAGCCCCCCCGCCTGAAACCCCGCTGGCCAGCGGGACCAGGCAGGCCCGGCTCAGCGCAAGGCAGCGCCGTGTGGCCCTGGCTGGCACCGCCGGCCGCGCACGAACCGCTTTGCGCAGTGCCCTTCCACCACCAGGTGCACCAGTCCCACGGGCGGGTGGTCCCGACAATTAGAACAAAACCTCGCAGTTTTCCTTTGACGACAACAAGAGCCGTCGCAAAGCTCCGGGACAGAGGCCTTCCCTTTGCTTCTGAAATGTTGTGTAAATTTTCCTTCAGCATTAGCTGTTCTCAGAAATTACTCACCGAAAATGTTCGCTTTGGTTTGTGTGCTTTTGAAACGTGAGGCAATTAGACCAAGAACTTCCATGGATGGATCCAAAATGAGTCATCAGCGGGGCCAGCCATTATCCTGCACGATACCCACCCATCTCGTCTTAAGGCATAATTAGTTCTTTTAGGGGAAAAAGGCTGAATGAAGCAGAACCATTTAAGGTGCCGCTGCGGACATCTCACAAAGGGGTGTTCATTTTGATTCCCAATTAGCCTGTGGGTTTGGTCTTTTTCATACATTCATAGATTTGTAGGGGATTGGATAGAAAAGCTTTGATAGATAAACTAGCAAAAAGCGGGCTCAACATAACTGCTATTTAGTGGACCCACAACGGGCTACAAAATGGGTCACATCACATGAATTTATTTTACACTTCCATTTATATGCCACCTACTACTGAAGTCTCACCAACGGCACCTTTACAATAATGTTGTGGGTCACTCTTGTGAATGCTTTCCGAAAGGAGCGATGAATTATGGCCGTGGCTGTCCATTGTGTGGTCATGCCGTGCTTTTGCAGCAAGGGAATAAGGTAAGTTATGGCCGCTTCTCCTGTCAGGAAAGTGACTGGCCAAAGGTGCTTCGGAGTGGACGATTTCTCTCCCGTGGCAGACTTAAAAAACCCCCCAGCCACACGTGGTGCTCAGTTGTGTCTCTCCCTGAATCTGCCCACCTACCTGCACGTTTGCAATGAGTCACAGAAAAGAGTCGCAGGTAGAATGGAAACCAGGCTTGCTGGTTCCTGCTGCAAGGGCAGAAGGCGCCCGATTCAAAAGGCTGGCTTAGCTGTATGGTGTTACCGTGTGGTGTGCGGCTCTCTGGTTTTCATAGGTGCCCCGTAAGCCATAACCCCCCCCAGCGCAGATTGCGGACTTGCTCTCGGTTGCTCATATTTCCCTGGGAAGTGCCAGAGTTTTGACACTGATTTGCCGGTTTGGAGCAAAGCGTCACTGCATTTCTTGGGCATCCTAGTGCGGTGAGACTCGATGCAGTGACGGGCTGGATCAGGGCCTCCCGGAGTCAGGCCGAGATGGTGGCTCCGTCGGCTGGCGCTTCCTGGGCCCAGGCGTTGTGGCGTTACCTGTCCTGGCTGGGCTGTAGCTCCACCTGGAGCGGATGCACAGAGCACAGCTCTGCCTTTTCTGTGGGGCGCCTGAGTTTTGGGATGCCCTTCCAAGGAAGTTGCACCAGCCCTTCCTGCATGGTATTCCTTTCTGTTGCTTATTTTCCCCTTAAACCATTTGATTTTCACTGGCTGATCAGTTGTATTTGTCTCAGCTTCCTTATATTACTGGGTTAATGTTTATGCCTTGGAATCTATTCTGGGATGACGTCACCATTCATAATGACTTACAGTCTTTATTACCTGTTACTTATTTTATTTGCCATTGGATGTACAATGGAGTATAGTATTTGTTTGCTGACATGTTCACTGTTACTGAAACTGTTAAGAGAATTTGACATTTGCAATCCCAAACTTGCCCTCCTCTGAAAGGTAACTGGGCAGGGACTCCAAAGCTTTAAAATGTGGTACAGCCTTAGCATGCTGGGAGTTGTAGGCCCTTTCCCCTTGTCTAGGACTGTCGTAAGTTGGGGCCAAACCTTTCCTTTCTTGGTGGTGGATGAGCCTCGCAGGGAGCAGGCATCCAGGCGCGGGCAGAAGGGGGGCGAGCCTGCGCAGGGGTTGCAGGTGGAGGCATTTGGGGGGCCCCGCCGGTCGCCCAAGTGCCGCAGCTGAGCAAGGGCCCGGGGGGGGCGGTTCGCCCACGTTCGTGCGGAGCCCGGGGGTCCCGCGCCCGGCCGGGCCCCCCAGCAGGTGCGCTCGGGCGGCGGGAGCCGTGGTTGCAGTCGGCGCGCCCGGGGGGAGCGGGCTGCTCGGGGCTCGGCGAGGAGGCGCGGCCAGGCGAGGCGATCCGGCGCGGGGCTCGGCGGGCGCCGCCCCCCCCGCCCCCGCCCCCGCCCCCCCCCC
>JAIXND010000754.1:641860-654732 GCA_023646645.1 Varanus salvator macromaculatus | reverse complement strand
GCCATTCAAGATTTCAGCCAACTGCATCCCAAGGAGACGGGCACAAGGACTGGCCGGTGGCCAAAAGTGGCAGATGAGGTCAGTGGGGAGAGGCGTGAGGCTCTTTCCCACCCCGTACCGCGCAGCATCTGCTCTGCTCCTTAACGGGTATTTTTCTGCACAGCTCCCCCCTCCCCACGCTCATCAGCCCCATAACTAAGGCTTCAGCGAGTGCCTCAGCATCTCCCCATAAGAAGAGCACTGCTGAGTCCTGGACACGTGGCTTTGTGGGAGTGCGGAGCCCAGAGCTGAGGGCCAGGTACATCCGGGGACCCCATTCTGCCCTTCCAGGCCTTCCAGAGGGCCACGTCCCCTCCCGCTGATCAGCAATTTCCGGGGGGGTATCCAGCCTCCCCCAAGGCTGCGCCACCGGCTGTCGAACCGCGAGGTGCAGTGTGGGGGTGATTCTGGCCCTCCCCGCTGTGCCTTCAGCCCCCTCCCACGCCCTGGAAGGCAGCTGCTGAAAAGTTCCCCCGCCTGAGATGTGTTCTGTCGCCGACTCTGAGCAGGCGTGCCAAGGAGAGGCCGTAGGAGGCGTCTTCCTGATTCCCATGTGCCCATTTCAAGCAGCCGCATTTCTGGCAGAGGGGAATCGCAGCCGGTTACACTGCGAGGCACATGCGCCGTAGTAGAAAAGGGGTTGTGTGCGCACAGGATTAAAATTGCCCCCGAGCAGCGGAGGGCAAGGACCCGCTGCACCAGCCACCTTCCTGTTGTGCGAGGCTCTGCCAGTCCAGAGGCTTAGCATTGCTGCCGCTGCTTAAACGTGAGAGCAGGTACCAGCAGCCGGCCAAGGGATCGGGGCCGGACTCTGGCTGGGCATGGGCAACCTTGCATGTTGGAGTGAGTATCGCTGGAGTCGCCCCACATGCTTTTGCACGCGAATGCCGCGTGTCTGTCTGGTCATGCACGGCGCATCCTCCCATCCACCTCTCCTGTCTTGGGCTTTCAGTCCCTGAAATCTCCGTGAATGGTGGTCGCAACGTTCAGCTCTCCGGAAAGGGGCTTCTGAGCCCTCTGGGCACAGAAGCGGGTGTTTCTCTACTGCCAGGCTGGCCTGAGCCCAGGTCCGTGCGCGAGCCGGATGACGATGCTCCCGGCCCAGGTTGTCGTGAGGAAAGGCAGCGCCCGCCTGCTCCCGGAGGGAGGACTGCGCTGATGGAGTCCTCGGCGGAGACCCGGACGGGGAGGGAGCCTCTCCACCCGCCACTGCTGCAGCGCCGGGCAGCAAAGAAGGCAGCTCTAGCGTGACTTGGATCGAGAGCTGAGCTGCCCGGTTCGGTTCGGTTCAGGAGCACAGTGTTTGGGGGGAGAAAAAGCTCTCCGTTCCCATCCTGCAGTTCCAGAGCTGTTTCCCAAGTGTATGTGCGCGCATTCTTGAAGACCTCCGTGGCATCGACTGCTGGCTGCAGGAGTAGCGAGCCCTGTAGGAGACGCGGCTGCACAGGAACGGGTGGGGTCCTTCCGGTGTGATGCGTAGCTACGGGGCCTGGCAGTCTGCCGTGGCAGGGAGGGGAGAGCGGGGAGCACAGCTCGGGTCTGTGCTCATGTGCTAGCGGGCTCCTTGTGCGATAGGACTTCCCGGGGCGCAGCCGTGCAGCCGGCCTGACCCTCCCCCCAAGACGCGTGGGCCTCGGGCGTCAGTATGGGGGGGGTGGCAGCTTGGAGGAAGCTGGTCGCAGCCTTCTGTCAGGCCGCCACCACATTGCCGAGACCGAGCTGCTTCCATTTTGCTGGGGGTTGTCTGCCCGGCTGTGCTGGGCTGGGGTGGCGGTTGTAGGGCAGAGCCAGAGTAGGGTAAGAGTGACTCGCACCCGAAGCAGGCATGTCTGTTGGGTTCCTAGCTAGGCCAGATGAGAGAGGCGAGCAGGCACTTCTGCTCGGAAGTCAGGGAGACGGTGACCTTTGCTCTGGGACATGGCTGCAGGAGCCGAGATGTGAAAGAACGGTGGTGCCAGTGCGAGTGTGGCTCTGGAGTCCCCTGGTGTCCTCCAGGTTGCCCTTTGCATGTCCTCTGGAGGAGCGTTCCTCCACCAGAGCGTCCTGCCAAAGATTAGAGCAGCTCGTGGGCCGTGCCTTTGGTAGCCAGTCTCTCTTCCTCCACCTCCCTCTCCTCCTTGCAGAACCGCTGCCCCTTCCTCGCCTCGCCGCTTCCGCTCACGTCTCACCTCGGGGTCTTCCACGTGTCTCGATGACAGAAGTGCTTGTGTGCGTGAGCAGTGCTGGCAGGACACAGGCAGGCGCCCGAGGCACGAGGAGCAGCAGGTGCGTGGCGCAGGTGACGCTGCCCGAGGCGGCCGGGCAGCCTTCCACTCCCTCCCCCTGTCATGCTGAGCCGGTGCTGTCGGAACGGGAGCATCCTGCAAGGGGCACTTGCTCTGGACTCCGAGCGTTCCCTCTGGAGAAGCCCTCTGCTCGCTCCGCAGCCTGGTCCCTCCACAGGGTTTGCCCGCGCTTTCTGGAAGGCTGCAGCACTGTGGCAGAGCCGGTGCCCGGCTTCCCCAGGCCCTGGCTCAGGCCTTGACCTCAAGGCCCCTGGGCTGGGAGGACCCTGCTGGAGCCTGGGCTGCCTGCTGGGCTTCCGGGCCAGTGAGCTGGTCTTGGTGGGGCAGTTCCACCGGCTTCTGCGCAGGGAGAGTGTGGCACGGCAGAGCTGCGGCTGAGGGCTAGATGCCAGCTTTGCATTGTGGAACGTCTCGTGGTCGGCCTCTCCGTTAACGAAATGCTAGCAGGTGCCAGGAGAGTGCGAGATGAAGAGCTACTGCTCCCAGCATTCCCAGCCAGCGAGGCTGGGAATGCTGGGAATTGCAGGCACCGCCTCCAAAGGGCCCCAGGCTGGCGAAGGTCAGAGTAGACAGGCCGGATCAGCGAACCGATAGCTCAGCTGAAGTGGCGATAAAATAGATCTTTAAGCTCAGCGCCGCAGCCTCTTGGAGAGCTTCATGAAAGCGACTCGCCCTGTCAGCTTTCCAGGTTTATACCTCAGCCGTTCTGAGGTGCGTAAGACGCCTTCTATCCAGTAAGGACGAATGCAAGCAGCGTTTGCAGGCCCAGCGGATGCAAAACCCTGGCCGAGTGGGGATCGGAGTGCCCGGGTCTCCCCAGGGGCAGGGCTGACGCCGCCTCTTACAGCACTCCGGCGCTTTGGCCCTCGGAAGCGGCCTCCTCCGCGGAGCCCTTTCTGGGCTTTGTTGTTCCGTGTTGTCCTTGCTTTCAATGCAAAAGCCAAAGGGCTGTAAATTGGGTGGCCCTTATCGGTGGCAGGTGTCTGCAGGCGACAACGTTGTCTCCCGCTGACATTATCTCTCGCAGAGAAATATGGCACAGACTTTGGCTGCCTTGCCGTGAGCTTGCCGCCAGCGAAGCCACGGCACCTGCTCTCAGTCGCATTTCCCCGAGATAAGTCCAGTCCTCGCCGAAGCCGCGTGCGCTTCGATTGCGCCATGGAAATGTGAGCGCCCCCCCCTGTTGTGACTGAACTGCGAGCTCATTAGGGCCCAGATGGGGAAGCTTGTCCTCCCAGAGATAACGTGGGCCCTTTGTTGCGCGAGGTTATGGCGCTTTTAAGGGAGGCAGTGCTGCCAGGTGGTGGCTGATAAGCTTTGAGATCCGAAAGCTAGGATGGGAGCCGGAAGCCCGAAGTTCCGATCGGGTGCGTGCGCATCTGCTCATTTCAGCTCCTGCTGTCTGCTCGCCTGATCAGAGGATGCTGTTAGGGGGCAGTGCAGACCCTGCCCCGTTCTGAGATTTCAAGCTGTGCGCCAGGTGTTCTAGAGCAGTCTTGCTCAACCTGGTGCCCTCCAGATGGGAGCACGCTTGCTGGCTACTGTCAGGGATTCTGCCGTCTTGGGCTCCAAAGGAGATGCTGCTCAGCTTCGTGACTGTAATGCCCCCAGATCAGCGAAAGAGTGTCTTAAGCAGCCGTGGACGGCTGCAGAGGCATGCAGGTAGTCCATATATAGCTGGAAGTCTCCAAACAACACTAAGCCGCAGCTGGTTGCAAAATTTGGGGCTCTCTGCATGCTTAGCAATTCGGCTGGCACCGAGGCTGCCATGCATGCTCGGTGGTGAAGCCCTCCAGCCACGTGATCAAAGAGACGTCCCCGGATTGATGCGCCCTCTCCACAGCCCTGCACCGCCTGCTCCCGTATGCGCCACGCACCTTGCGCGTTTGTTCCTTCACTCCAGCGCAAGCTCCTGTTTTGGCTGCCTTGCCAAAGAATACGTTTAATGAATGTCCCTGTTTATTTTGTAATCTCCTTGAAACACTGTTTCTGCTGGTTTTATTGTTTACTTCAGAAAAACCAAATGCATTTTCATTTAAACAAACCCCTGAAGCCTGGGGTGAAAAGATGCGCAGAGAGAGAGCTGGAGCTGAGTTCAGAGGAACTGAGATACTGCTTTTGGCACTCTTAAGCACACCCCGTAGATTTAACGAAGCATCCAGCTTGTGCACGCTGAATCCCAGAAAGGAAAACAAAAGGTGGGGGGCGGGGGGAGAAACTCAAGTCTGACACCGACTCCCATCTAGGGAAGAAAAGAAGATTTATGCTGGACGGAGTCCGTGCCTGAGCGAGTGCCCATTAGTCAGTGGTGCCTGACGGGCTCTTTGCTTCCCCCTTTCTTGCGGTTCAGCAAATCAGATATGCAGATTGTCAGCGAAACAGCAGCTCAGTTATGGCTGGTTGCAGAAAAGGGGGAAAACATCGCAGCCGTTAAGTGCACACCCAGCTTATGGGATTGCCTGAAGTGCTCTCAGCACCTTTGATTATCCCGGTTCATGGCAGGATTGGAGCTGCTGGGCTGGTCGGCAGGGGAAGGCAATACATTGGCGTCCTCGGCGGGTTTTCAGTTCCGCCGTGTCCGCGTGCTCAGAAACTGGGCTGCGGTTCGGTCGCAGAGCGCCTGTTCGGCTTGCTGGGGCCCCCAGCTCAGAGCTTGCCCTCTCTGGGGAAGAGAGGCAGGCGGCAGGGGGCTCCCCGGAGAGCTGCCGCCTGATGCGCAAAGAGCCCCGACCTGCCTCAGCTTCCTCCGTGGCTTTCTGCACCTCGCCTTAGCGTTGTCTTTCATGGAGAGCCGACTGAGTGTCCCGGCCGCTTCCCTGTTAGATGCCCTGGCCAGGTCCCGCCGGCCGCAGATCCCTCCGCCGTGCACCCTTTGCGTGCCCCGGTTCGGCATTTCGGGGGGGCTGAGCGGTGTCCCTTAGAGGCCGGATTTGGCCAGGAGGTCTCTAGTTGCAGGCCTCTTGTGCAGGCGGTGGCTTTTCGTGCCGGCCCTGCCGCTGCCCTCCTCTTCCTCTCCCCCGCAGCCACCATGGCCAGACCACTTTTTAAACTTTGGAAGAGTTTATGTGCGTTCACCCGATCCCTCTACAGGCTCCCGGAGCGAAGCACAAAACATAAAACAAATTGGGACGAAAACGGGATTTCGGATGAGCTTGAAGAGGCCACTGGGAGGATGTGTGCGGTGCCCATTGCAGGGAAAACGGGCGGCTGTGATGCAGCCTGTGCACACGCAGGGGCCCCTCCTGGAGGGCGCAGCCAGTGTGGGGCGAGGGAAGGATGAGGGATGGACTGCGCACAGCCTTGGCCTACTTCCCGATCTCCTGGGGCGAGCTGCGGCGCGAGGCTTAAGTGCCCAAGCGCTTATCTGCCTCCGTGCTTTGCTGGTCTAATGACAGAGAGCACTGTATTAATTGCCCTAATTTCTTACACATTAGGAAGGAAAGGCACACAGCCGGTAGACAAAGGGGCGGCTTGGGAGAGGCACGTACAACTAGGGACAGAGGGGTGTGAAAGCTGATCTGGTCAGGATTTTCCTTTGCCGTTTTCATTCCCACTTTGTCCTCTCTATGTTCTCTGGGTGGTTCATGACCGTTCCTAGACCAGGACCAAAATACAATCCTGCTTGGTAGGAAATTTTCCAAAATACAAAACAGAGAAACAGACTAAGAGGCCAGACAAGCTCTGGGCTGCGGGGACCATGGCGAGCCGTGAGTGGGGAGCTGGCGGGCGGCTGGGACCACTCAGGTTCGCTCGCCCGGTGCTGCGGCTCAAGGCAGGCACGGCCTCCCGCACCGTGCCCACCCAGATGGGGCAGGAGCCGTCTCAGCCCTCGGCCCCCCCCCCCCCCCGCTGTCCTCAGAGGGGAAACGCTCTTCGTGGTAGCTTCCCCTCGTTTCAACAGCTTCCGACTCCGGGCGGATCGCCCGAGATCATTCCCTGCATGGGTGCCAGATAAACTTAATAATGGATTTTAAATGCTTGGCAGCGTCTCCAGTGCCACAAGGCCCCCGCCTGGCGATGTGGATGTGAGGGACGCTCCTGCCTGTGTGCGGGGCCTCCCCACGGGATGCTCGTCTCCAGCCGAGGCTGGACCGGTCCATGCTGCACGCCAGTTGCGCCCCCGTCTGCACCAGCGGGGCAGTGGCCTGCGCATGTGACTCCGTGGGCTCGGTCACTCCATGGCACCGTTAGGAAGACGCTCGGTGGTGATGCAAACGACAGATCCTCGTTTACCTGAGCATGTCAAGATAGGTGCCCCCCACAGGGGTACAAACACATCGCGCCGCTTGCACCTGCCAATCAGTTCCTCCGTTTTTCAGCATCGATTTGGAGGAGCTGCCTCTGCTGGGGGGGAGGGGTCCTGGGATTGTCTCACCCCCCCCCCCCCGCCGTTGCTTTGCAGACCAAGCAGGCACGTCTCTTAGGGGCTGGTGTCAAAAGGGGCGGGAGGCTGACCCTGCACCCCTCCCGCCCCTCCGTGTGCTTGCGTGTGGCATCTTCCGTGGGGCACAATTTCAGCTCACAGCGAGGAAATGAGGGGAAAGTTCTCACTCTTCAGGCTTCGGTCCATTTTTGGTTTCTCCTGTTTGGCTGCTTTTTGCTTCCATTCTGCGTAACTTCATGGACGGTTGTAGAAGTGACCATGTGCTAAAAGAACGTGGTGGAATATAGAGGAATGTTTTGGTCTGTTTATGCAGGTGGGAAGCTGTCATTTCTTTTAGGAAACACAATCCCAGAAACCCCCAGGTTGATCATTTAAGGGTTGTGCAGCTTCTTAGCCTGAGCCAGATTCTGCTGGAGCCGGGGATGATGGGCTCCGCTCACTCCATCTTTCTTTCCTTCTAGCTACCTCAACAAGGAAATAATTTACTTGCGTTGAATTTTCTTTCAGTATCCGCAGTGTGATGCAGAAGTATTTGGAGGAGAGAGGAGAGTTAGCGTTTGATAAGATTTTCGGCCAGAAGATCGGTGAGTCCTTGCGTGTGGTCTTCTCCCCGCGTTACGCTGGCGATCTGTTTGGTGGCTGCCAACTCATGGATTCCTGGGGCCCAGGTCTGTGTCTTCCCAGAGGAAGTGTGGGCAGAGCAAGAAAGATTGTCTCCTAGGGCAAGGGGCAGCAAGGGCTGGTGAAGACCCTTCTGGAAATCTGCCCTCGCCCCCGTTACTCCATGGCTTGCATCCGGGGGTCCTGGCATGACCTTAGTTGGCCTTCCTGGACCTGGTGCGTTCCAGATGCTTTGCACCAATTCCCATCAGCCCCAGCCAGTATGAACAGTAGCCAGAGATGCGAGGCATCACAGCCCAGAGTATCCGAAAGGCGTTCTTTGGGGTCGTCTGCCTGACCCCAAGGGCGCGTCTCTGCCACAGACAGAAACCAGTTTAACAGCCGTTTCCTCCTTCCGGTTCGGCGTGTCTGCGTCTGTTGAGGGAAGCCAGGACTTGCGGGGGAACGGGATGCTGCTGCTGGGTGGAGACTGGCAACGGGCCTGGTAGGAAACCGATCCGCTTGCCAGGTCTTCTGAAAGTGTGGCTTTTAGGCTCTGGAAATGGCCGGCTTCCGGTGGAAGGGGCCACTGGCCAGCGGTTTGGGTCAGTGTACTTGGGCCAGAGGGACTTGTGGGCTTGTTCCTGGCTGTGCTTTGCTGCAGTGCTCAAATAGCTGAAGCTCTCTGGGAGTTGCCAGCAGCACACACAGTGCAGTGTAATGCAATGCACAGCTAATAAAAGCAGCAGTAAAAGCCCCGATTTTCGAACCAAATTTAAAGCATGCGCAGTGGTCCACATGCATTAACGCAAGAACAGCTGTTCGGCAGCGGCTAAGACTCGCCAGGGCCTCACTCGGGGCTGGCGCAGTGCCTCGTCCTGGAAGGCGTTCCCGGGCTGGCAGTGAGCTGGGGCCAGGCAGGCCTCCCTGGGGAGCTGCTTCCACAATCGGAGAGGCCCCCTCCTTGCCGCCAGCCAGCGAGCCCTCGCTCTCGATCGCAGTGCTGGGCAGGTCGCTGTCGGGAGAGGCGTTCTGAGCACTGTGGCCCCACCTGTGTGGGGCTTTCTGGGTTCAAGGCAGCATTTTGAATTGGGCCTGGAAGCAGAGAGGGAGCCTATGAGAGCCAGTGTGGCGTCGTGGTTAAGAGCATGGGACTGGGACTCAGGCGATCTGGGTTTGCAACTGCCGCTACTTCGAAGGGCATTTTGTGGAGAGGCAGTGAAATCGAGCAGCTTGAGGGGCCACCTCCCGGAAGAAGCGCGGAGAGGAGCTTCTGCTGACCTTTCCGTTGGCTGAGCCTCCCCTGCTTGGAAGAATTTCCACCTGCCGATTCAGAGCCGCCCTCCTACAAGCTTCTGTTCGGCTTGGCAGAGCGCTCCCGCGCTGGCCCCGCTCCAGGGACTGCATCTCCGGCTGCGGAGCAGCGTTTTGCTGGGCTTCCACCATGTTCCTTGCGTCAAGCGCCACTCTTTCGGAAGGGGCCTTGCGCATTTTATTTCCTGGGGCAAATTTCCCAGGCTCACCAAACTCGGCGCTGGTGCAGCAGCGACACTGTAGAGGTTTCCCGCAGGAGCAGTTGGCGTTGCAAGATCCTGGCACTGCCAGCCAGAGCTCTTCCCTGGAAAATAACGCTCTATTCCAGTCCCTGTGGATTTGAGTAAAGGGCTCATTTAAACAAGGCGTAGGGAGCCGGTCCGGCCAACTTCCTGTTCTCTCCTTGGGACGGCCACCGCTCCCGAAGGTTTCAGGCAGGATCTTTCCCACCCTCACTCAGAAACGCTGCCAGGGATCCAGCCTGGGAGGAGGAGGATGTGAAAGCCGCCCTAGCTTCCTTGCAGGTAAACAGGGATATTATTAATAACAACATGTGATGATGATGATGATGATGATGATGATGATGAAGAAGAAGAAGAAGAAGAACAAGCGAGAGATCCTAATGAAAACCAGTACAAGAAAAAGCCATTCAACTTAAACAGGTGGAGAAAAAGGAAAGAGTTTCACCTCAAACCAAAATAAAACTGCTCTGGAAAGACTGACCCAGATGGAGGAGGTTGGCACCGAGTGTTTTCCGCCGTCGGATTGCCCGTTGTGTCCACCCGCACGTGCACCCCTCCGTCCTGTCCCCCTTCCCCCCCTGCTCTCCGGAGCTGAGCCGGGAAGCCCCCCCCCCCGGCTCGCTCCGTCGGACACTTCGCTGCAGGTGGGTCAGTGTGTCACCGGAGGCAGTGGCGCTCACTGGCCGGAGGGAGCCGGCAGGCCACGCTTCGCTGGGGAGCAGTCACCGCTTTTGCGTGCCTGCAGGCTCCACCGGGCTGACCCTGCGCCCCAAGCCCAGCCCCACGTTGTGGGCAGGATGCTGCATTGTTGGAGTGAAGCGCTGGAGAGGAGGGAGCGTGCGGGGCCTAGAAACGCAGCCGCAGAAAAGGAAGCAAAGGATCCGTTTGCGTGGATGAGGCTTCCTCTGGCGATCGGGCCTTTTGTCTCTCGGCCGACTGTCTGTCGTTTCTCAGAAGGCTAAAATAAGCGGGCAGGTTTGTTAGCGAGAGCAGTGCCTCTTCACGCCTCCGCTGCTGGTGGTGTGCGGGGGCTTGTGGGCAACGCGGCCCGGCAGTGGTGGGGGATGCTTGGACCTCGGCTCCCGCCAGCAGAGCCAGTGGTGGGGGATGCTGGGAGGGCCACACATTTCCCAGCCCGGGAGGGACTGCGCTGGCTCGTGCCCAGGGCCCACCTTGTCCTGACCTCGGGTTGGCCAGTGGCCATCAGGTGCCCACGGCAGCCCGCCAGCAACCACGGGGGGCAGGCGCCCTCCCGCTTGGGCCCCCTCCTGGGCCCCTGCGATGCCCCTGTGGACACCCCTCCCCTCATTTGTACACTCCTGCTGCAAAATCCTCCGAGTGGGGGGCTGTCGCCAGGTTTGCGAGGTCCTCCAGGTGGCTGTAGGGGGCAGAGGAAGGGGCCGGGGCCTCGGGCGGACCCGTGATGGGCTGCAGCGCAGGCTGTGCATCCCAGCCTGGTTTCCCCCATGGACTGTCTGTGACGGAGCAGCAGGTTGTCCACCCCAGTGTAGGAGTAAAGCAAAGCAAAACAGCTCTTTGACGGGCGTCTTTTTGGATCGTCGGCTAAATTACTCGCGTCTAGCATGTTGCGCCAGCCTCGGAGGAGAGCCCTGAACGGTGGCCTGCCCTGCAGAATGGAGCAAGCGCAGGGAAGACGTCTGCCTTTCCTGGGGATCGGGCCCTGGGGCTGCCCCGGAGAAACCGGCTCTGGGTGGGTCGCAGAGCGTTCTTCCTAGCGCAGGGGAAGCATCTCAGCCAACAAACAATAGAACGCCGCTTTATCGTCCCTGTGCTAACACACGTGATGCCTCCTGACCGTTCTTTCCTGCGAAACGGCACACACCTGCCTTGGCAAGGCCCGCAGGGAAAATCACAGTATTCCTCCGGCAAATATTTGTAGCTCTTATTCAAATAAAGCCGGGGCTGTTCATAAATCCATCAGCAAATGCCAGGCAACTCTTAAGGGTATGTTGGCTTGGTCTTTCTGGATACTCCACAAAGCCAATATTCCGTCCTTTGTGTTTTCAGCCTGTGTGTGTGTTTTAATTAGCCGCATACACTGATAGTGTGCGAGGGTGCCGCTTGCTCCTGTGCGTGACTCACACGGGAGAGGCGCCCCGCTCTTGGGGGGGGTGGGTCAGGCTGCCTGCGACAGCAGCGTTTGCTGATGCAGCGGTGGGACCCCTTGCAGGCTGCTTCGTGCCCCCGGAGACGGGCATCTGCAGCAGGGAATGGCCCAGACCTCGGCCACAGAGAGGAATGGCTTTAGACTTTATCGCCACAATTGACTGGGTCCTGGGCGTTCGCATCTCCTTGTCAGAGTGGCGTGAAGGCCGGGCTGCCCCAGTGCTGGGGGGAGCCATCTCTCCCCGCCCACGAACTAAGCAAGGTCCGGTTTACCCCGCTGGGCGGATGATGGCTTTGGAGCCCGAGAGGTGGGGCGACCCCGCTCAGGCGCAGGCAGAGAAGCATGGGGCGGGGGCAAGTGGCCCGTGGGTCTCTTCCGACCTCCCCCCCGGCATGCTCCCTGCTTCACCCCACGCGACCCCAGTCCGGCGCGGCTCTTGCAGAGTTCAGCGGGACTCGTTTCTAGTGAGAAGGCAAAGGGCCATGCGAGCGGTTCTCCGGCAGGCCCGGGCTTCGCCCACAGGGTGCCACGCTGCCCCAGCCAGCGGTGCTGCTCGCCGGCCTTGTGCCTCGGCCTCCCTCCTGGAGCCCGGCATGGCGAGTGGCCGGGCCCACCTGCTGTGCGTGGCCCCTGTGTGGAGCGCTCCCCCTTCCGCTGCCCTTGCCCCTGCCCCCAGAGCCCCCTGTTCCTGCAGACCTGGTGGGGGGGGGCAGCAGTCAGCAGTGGTTGGAACAGGGCCTGGCCTGGCACCCAGACCGGGAGGGCTGGACGAGCACGGCTGCCATGCAAGGGCCTCCCGGTCCCGCTGCAGCGCCGCGAGGGGCTGAACTCCTGCGGCCCCAGCCAGTGGGGTGCGCCCCAGGCTTGGGGCCGCGTCCGGGAGCAGGGGCCCCCCGGCCCCAGCAGGCGCTGTTGTGCTGCGGGAGACGCACTGCTGGCTCCCGTCCGCCCCAGCGTGTGTTGCAGCGCTCGTCCTGCACGGACTGCGCTCGCCCAGGTGTCGGTGGGCGCGGAGGGACATCGCCCCGGCGGGTTGCGAGCCAGGGTGGCCGTGCGGCTCCCGACGGACGGGCGGACGGGCGGCAGAAGTGGCCATCTGGCCGCTCCTCCTGGGTAAGGCCTCTTGGCGGTTTCCCAAGGGGATTAAGCCGGAGGTGCTGCCCTGCCGTGCCAGCCGACACCTCCTGACGCATCTGTTTGCTCTGGATCCACATTCCTGGCTGCTGGGACTTGTCTCCTGCAGAAACAAATCAGCCGCTTTGCTGCCTGCAGAGTGAGGTATCCAAACACCTCTCCGTGGCTCTGTGGGAAAGCGCCCCGGGTGCTCGCCCGTGGGAACGTCTGTGCTCCTGGCGGCGCGAGGGGACCGAGCGTGGGCCTCGGCATCCCACGGGGGCCTCCTCCCGCCCTCCGGCTGCTCTCTCGCGTGGCACACAGCATCCCGCCTGCTCGCTGGCGTGCTCGCGAGGTGTGTGTCGGGGGAGCCAGCGGTGCCCGCGGGCGGCAGGACGGGCTTCTCGCGCCTCAAGCACCTTCGTTTGGAATGATTGTCTGAGTCAGCAGCGCTAAGCGGAAAGCGATTTTGCGTGCCTGCAGCGCATGCGGTCTGGGTGGAAGACGGCCCTGCTGACGCGGGTCGAACGCGCTTGGGCTGGTGCGCCCGAGCCGCATGGCTGGTGCGCCCTCCCTTTACGGGTCTGTGTGCACGCCTGACTTTGGGCCCCGTCCGTCCGTAGGACAGCTGAGTGATAAGCACTGATTGTGGGCAAGACTGGCGCGGGCACGATTATCCACGTAGAGAGTCCTTGGGACTAATTAATGCAGAATATAAGCGGAAGGAAGGAAGGAAGGAAGGAAGGAAGGAAGGAAGGAAGGAAGGA
>JAIXND010000754.1:630036-641850 GCA_023646645.1 Varanus salvator macromaculatus | reverse complement strand
GGAAGGAAGGAAGGAAGGAAGGAAGGAAGGAAGGAAGGAAGGAAGGAAGGAAGACATAAATCAAAAGAAGAGGAAGCAAAAGCTTCAGGCATCTCCCCCCTGGGTGAGTCTCTGGCGTGATTCCTGTTGCATTTTGGGGTTCCAGATGGATTTTTCCCGCACGGCAGCTACACTGCTTTGATGCAACCCCATAGCATGGTAGAACCAGCTTTCCTGGAGCCTGGCTAGCCAACTTGTTTGCCGTGCAGTGTTTTTCATTGAAATCTGTATTTTAACCAATTTAAAATCTACAAATCCACACACATAGAATGTAATCAGTGCATGAGGAACAGATGCGTTTGGATCAATTTATTAGCTGCACATGCACAAGTTTGGAATAGACCTCCTTTCAGTGCAGGGAAGCTTTCTAGCAAATTTAGACAATTGCCGGAGTGGGTGCAATCGAGCCTGTGCCATCTCAGTGCAGCCACAGGTGCAGGCAGCAGGGGGCGTCCTTATACCTCCCTGAGGGAGGGGTCAACCCAGTGCATTCTTGAGTGGGGGGCTGGGGGACGACAACCATAGCCTTACTCTTTTGGAAGACTCCCTTCTGGTGTCAAATGCTTTATCTGCTGCAAAACTAGTAGGAAGGTTTGCCACCTGCTGACTGAAGATGGTATTGTGGGCTTTGAACATGTGCATATTTAAGGGAGCTGAAATTAATTATGCATTTGAAAAAACCAAGCAAGCGCAAGATGCATACCTGCAGGGGCTGCTGAGTGTGGATGCTAAATTTCAGGTAAGTCGGGTTCGCAGTGTCAGAGCTAAGACGCAGACAGACAGACTCACAGACTCCTTTTGGAATATTAGGAAGCATCTATGTGTGCATTTATAATTAGGGGCATCAAATTTTGAAATCCCCGGTATTTGTGCTTCAATGGACAATTTCCTTTACAGCACTATCAACTCTACACATACAAGTTTTTGAGGTTTATTTTTATTATATATTATGCATTTTTCCTACTCCTTTACAGCCACAATTTTCCATATTCCAACTCCAGCTAAGGTAGTGAATATATTCACTGGCGTGACGTCCTGCACACGTGCCAGCCAGTCCTCCGTCAGGGTGTTTTTATCTTCCTCTTCTTGGCTGCGAGCCATTTAGCGGCGCGTTCTCAGTTGCTAACCAATCTCCCGGGTTTCTTCCTTTTGTGACTCCATTGATCTTGTAATCGCATTATTTGAGGCATAGAAATAAGAACAGCATGCCTTGATTTCTTTAATGCATTTTGAGACACCTCGCCAACCTCACATAATGTTGCTGTGCGCCACAGGCAAACCTGATGCCTCTGGCAGGATCGTGCCCGCCTTGGCCACGAGCACGCAGAAGCCCGATACGTGCCCAGCAGAGCTTGGCTCCTGAGGCACGGACGTCTCGGCCGGAGGATGGGCCCTGCCAGCCAGGCATTTCTGCCGTGCAAATGGCCCCAGACAACCCTCCGAGTGCCTGCTTCCACTGGTGCTTTCGGGGTCCTAAGCTCAAAGAGGAGTGGATCTCTTCTGCGCCTGTTTCCCGATCCCCGGCCTGTTTGCGTGCCGCTTCTCCATGTGATAAATTTACCGTGGAGTGGTTTTTATCTTGCCACATACTGCACGAAAGCTGCTGCCGCCGTGACGGGGCCTGCTCTATCGCGCAGCGTTGCTGTCCAGAAGAGCGTCCGAAATGCTGCCCTTCAAAGGCACTGGGTGCCAGCGAGACAGGAAATCGGATGCATTGTGCCGTTGCTTAAAAGCATGGACAGGTTCGTGGGGCTTTGCAGATTCGCAGCTCCGAAGTCAGCGGACTCGGAGCCACAGGCCTCTGGGAAGGGCTTCGGCAAGGCGGGAGCGAATGGGAACCAACCGCGGACTCTGTTTCCGTCAGTTTCTGGAGGGTTCATTGCAGAAAATAAGGTGAACTTGCAAACGGGTCATTTGGCTTGGGCATGCTGGTTTGGGATTAATTGTGTTATATTATCACACATTAAAATGCTTGTTTGTTTGCTAGGATTTTTGCTGTTCAAGGACTTTTGCCAGACCGATGTGGAGGAAGGGGTCCCGCAGCTGAAGTTTTACGAAGAGGTAAGGGGCTGTTCGTCCCCCCCGCTCCGTTGCAGTGGGGCACGCCGGGGCTTGCTTCGGCGTGGACAAGGGGCTTCTCTTTCACGGGTCTCTGCTGAGACGGTGTTGGAGTTGTGCGAGAGAGTGGATTGTGGAGGCGGGTAGTCCCTTCGCCAGTCGGGTCCGTTCTGCGTGCCCAACTGCCTCCCGAGGCTGACCCTGTTCTGGGATGTTTGGGGGCTGCATTGCCAAGCTAGGAAAGACGGGCAGAGCGCTGGGTTTGTTTCGCTTAGAGAAACAAGCCACGAAGGGCGGATCCGTCGACGGCCCTCAGCGCTGACTTGGCCGAGGGCCTGCATGCGTAATCCGAATGAAGTCTCGGGTTCTGCTGCGCTTGATTCCTCACATCTTCTGTGGGAATAGAAGATCAACACATTGTCAGGCGCAGAAACGCTCCACGCTCAAGGAAGCTCATCTGTTGCTACTTGAGTCATGAGTGAGAGTTTTTGGGGAGCGTTCCCACCACAGCTGTCAAGCATGTTTTTAAGCTGCCAGGTGACTGGGGCCTTCTAATCCTGGCATTTCAAAAACCTCCGTGCGAGGCAGTGCTGCTAGGGGAAGGGCGGCCTGGCGTGCTCGTGCGGAGCGCCTTCCGTGAGAGGGCTGGACCTGCAGCGGCGGCAGCCTCTCCTGGGCACGGGCTGAGCGCAGGGCGGCTCCTGAGGTGCGCCAGCCGAGGTTGTGGCCCAGCGGGGCAGGGGTCCCGAGCGTGGCCCTCCAGTGGTGCCCCGGAAGCCCCCCGCCTGGCATGCTCTGGAGCACAGAGCGGGGGCTGCGTGGAGGCCGCACCCGTTGCGACTCCCGTAGCTGCTCAGCGAGTGGCAGAGGGAGGTCCGGGCCTTGCCGGGGCCTCTGGTCTGCCTCCTCGGGGACGTCGCTTGGGAGTTTCGGCTCTCCTGCCTCGTTTGCAGACGTCCCGGAGTTGCTTGTGTGCTCCTTTGCTCGGGTGCGGGGCTGGGCCTCTCGGCGTGCCCGGAGCTGCTGAGCGAGGAGGCGCCACCGGGCCGGGGTTGCCATGGCGTCGGAGCGCCCGGATCCGTCATCAGCAGGCAGGTGGCCTGTCCGAGCCGCGCAGGGCCCCCTGCTGCAACACCCCCCCCCCCGTGTCAGCGCGGCTGCAGGGCTGCTGTCAGGGCAGAAGCCTCTTTTCCATGGAAACTGATTAGCGGAATCCGTGGAAGGAGCGGAGCTGGTCAGGCTGAGAAGCTTGATTACAGCTTGCGAACACTTGGCCTGCGCTGCAGTGCCTGGAAAGCTGCTCTGGCGCTTCCCAAAATAGCCCGGGATCTGCCGGGTGGCGGGGAGGGCGGGAGAGCCAGGTGGCAGCCGCGGCAGTGCCGCTCGGGTGCCGGCCAGCGCTGCGCTGGAGCCTCTCTCCGACAGTGGGTCCAGCTTCCAGGGTCTGACTGTTCGTGGGTGGGGGGGATAGGGGGCTGCGTCATGCGGCGGGGCGCTTGCCTGGGTGCTCGGGGACGGTGCAGCCCATCGTCCCTCGTGCCGTCTCTCGCAGATCAAGGAGTACGAAAAGCTGGACTCGGAGGAGGACCGTCTCAGCCGGAGCCGGCACATTTACGACACCTACATCATGAAGGAGCTGCTCTCCTGCTCCCATGTGCGTGTGCCCTCGGGCTTCCTGAAGGGCGAGCTCAGGAGTGGAGGGAGACCTCTCAGTGGGGGGGCGTGTGTGCAGCGGCTCTCCAAGGGACTGAGGGGGCTGGGCAGGGCCTCCCCTCTGCTTACGCTCTCCTTGGCTCCGGGTCCTTCCCTGGCCTTGGAGAGCCCTCTTCTAAGGGGGCTTTGCTAGAAGAGCTGGAAGCCCAGAGGTCCCAGCTGCTCAGCACTCTGGTCCACTCACGGCTGGGGGGTCCCCTGATTTAAACCGGGTGCCCGTGTGGAGCATCGCAAGGCCCCTCGTCCTCTCGGCAGAGGAGGCGGTGCTGGGCTGGAAGGGTGGCAGGCTGCTCTGGGCCAGCCCGTTTAAGGACGCCTGCTCTGATTTTCCCTGCAGCCGTTCTCAAAGCAAACGGTCGACCACGTGCAAACCCACCTGTCCAAGAAGCAAGTTCCAGCGACCCTCTTCCAGGCGAGTGCGGCTTCACGCTCGTTTTTATGCCCCCGAGCGCTGCCTCAAGTCGGGGTGCCCGAGGCGGCTGGGGTGGCGAAGTGCTGCTGGAGACGGGCTGGGCCCGCAGCAGCACCTACGCTGGATTACAGTGTGGAAACGGGGTGCAGAAGGCCAGGGCGGCGTTGCGGGTACCCATTCCACACGTGTGCGGTGCACGTGGGCCGGAGCTGACCCCAGGCTCTCCCCAGTACAAAGGGTCTCCTCCGCCTCCCCCCCGGGCCTGCCCAGGTGTGCCACTTCTGTGGCAGTGGGGGGGGTGTAGAGCACCCTGTCTACACCTTGACCAGCAGGACGTCCAGGAAGCCCCCTGAGGTGCTGCCGGGGGACGGCGCTGGGACCCCGGCTCCTGCACTCACTGTGTTAGCCGTCCCTCGGCCCCACGCCAAGCAGGGCACGGGCTGCGTTGTGACCGCCCGGCCAGGTGCTCTGAGCGGCAGGGTGGAATTCGCGCCTGACCGGGAGCTTATTGTGCCCGTGGGGAGGGAGAGCGGGCTGCGGGAAGCCCCTTGGCGGATCCAGCCCAACAGGTGTAGCGGCTCTTTGAGTTCTTTCCAGCCGGACTCCCCGCTCCTCCTCCTCCTGCTCCATCCGCGGGCTCAGAGCGGTGTCTCCGCTCCCTCGTTGCTGCCGGGTGGCCACGGTTTCATTCTGCCCGGTGGACGCGCACTGGTCGAGAGCACTGCCCCAGCCACTGGCCTGCAGGAGGCGGCTTTGGAAGCAACCTGCCCCGATCTGCAGAGCAGAGCAAGACGCCCGGCTTGGAATAATGCAGAATCAATTCTTGCTTCTCCTCTAGCCCTACATAGAAGAAATTTGCGGCAGCCTCCGAGGAAAAACCTTCCAGATGTTCCTAGAAAGGTATGGTGCCCGAGAGCGAGTTTGAGTGGTGTGGCCACCTGGCCGGACCTTGCCAGGGTCTGTGGTCCTGGGCTGGAGAGGCCGGCTGGGGTGGGCACGGGCACGCCTGCGTTCTGGGACCGTCATGCCCGGCACCCCGAGGTGCTGCTCTGCCAGGAGTCCGAGGATCCTGCTCGCGCCCTCTCAGGCGCCCACTCCCAGGTCTCCCTTCCCTTCTGCTTCGGACTCTAATCTCCTGATGTTGCCTTTGAGCCTGGAAGGATTTTCCTTGCGCGAGGCTTGATCTTGGCAATTAAGATAAGCTTTGCAGGAGCTGAGCTGGATACGTTGCAAAGCAGCTCAGCACCTCGACAAGAGTGGCAGCCTTTCAGCTGGTTTTATTTACTTAGAAAAGTTGAGCTGTTTTTCACTCTTAAAAGAAGCACCGAGGGGGAGAAGGCGGCTGGTGGGGCTTCCTTCCTTTGTCATGAGAGTGAAAGGGCTTTGGGCTCTGAAGATGCAAAGCCCCCATGGACCCTCTCTCAGCTTGTCTCCCACCCACCCTGCCATCCACCCACACCTGCACCTGCACCTGCGGCCTGTGACGCGCCCTCCCAGGGATCCAACAATATTGTGCCCGGAACAGCCGACAAAAAATTGACAACGTAGTCGACTAACAGCTAAAACAAGCAGATTGAAAATGCTCTGAATTTGAGTGGTTATTGTGCTTAACAAAGGGGAAAGCAGCAGCAGCAGCACAAATAATTCCGTAGGCAAACGGCGAAGAGCACCTCTCCAGGCAGACTAATTCTCCCAGGGGAGGCTCCACGCAGCAGCCTTCTGCGTGCCTCTTTCTGATAGTGAGCCGGGAGAGATCGGTGTTCGCAGCGCAGATCGAAGGTCTGGCAAGTGACACTTCCCAGGTGCGTGGGGGTCTGACACCCTTCACTGTGCCTCCGTTTTTAAATTGCCGTACATAAGAGATGAAACGCGAGATGCTGCATGGGAGCCGGAGGGCCTCATGCGGAGGCTTCTTTCCACTCTTTTCTGCTCTGGGAATTACTTATTTTGCAGCAGAAGGACTTTAATCCTTAATTATTCCGCAGAGCTCTTTGAATAACACTGCCTAATTATTTTCCTCTGATTCTTGGATTGTTTTTCAAGACATGACAAGCAAGAGGCTTTCAGAAATGAGACGTATGAAGCCATTGTTACTGGATGCTGCCTGATGCTTTCGTAATCCGCACTGCAAAAGAAGTGTTGCTGAAGAGCTGTCTTCAGCTGATGCCTGCTCGTTGAAGATTTGTTAATTAGCAGCACTTTTTAAACTAACTGTGCAGCTCAGCTTTGCATGAATCATGCTTCTTTCGTGCCCATATGGATCCCTCTCTCCCTCTCCCTCTGTTCTTGTTTGCAGTGATAAGTTCACCAGGTTTTGCCAGTGGAAAAACGTTGAACTCAACATTCACGTAAGTCCCTGAGGAGCGGTTGGTGCACGCGCGTCTCCGGAGCGGGTGGGCACGAGGCGGCTTCTGGGCCGGCGGCTGGCTCCTCGTGGGGTTTGCAGCACGGGGCAGACAAGACGTGCTTCCGAAGCGTGCCGGCTCGAGGCTGCAGGGCACAGGTGGGTGATGCCGGCCGCGTTCCGGGTTAGCCCAGAGTGGTCCACTGGGGAGGGGTGGGCAGGAGCTTGTTCAGCCTGAGAAAGAGCTCCCAGGGATCAGTCAACCATGGGGAAGAGGGGAAGGCACTTGGCACATGCCCAGAGGCAAGCCTGGTACTTCGCATCCTCTGCCAGAGTATGTTCGGGATCGCAAGATTGTGTTACCCCTCTGCCCTGCCCTCCTGCTCCGGGTGCAGTTCATTAGCAGTGCTTGCTGCGTAAGCCCCGTGTTGACACGGATTCGACCAAGGGGCGTGCCAAATTCCTGGAAAGCAGGAGGAGGCAGACAGGCCTTCCTAACGTGTCGGCTGGGCGTGATTTGGGGGAGGCTCTCGGAAGAGGGTAGGCGCGTCGGCCATCAGCAGACGCCTCCACCTCACTCCCTTCCGTCCACAGCTGACCATGAATGACTTCAGTGTGCACCGGATCATTGGGCGAGGGGGCTTCGGAGAAGTCTATGGCTGCCGGAAAGCAGACACGGGGAAGATGTAAGGCACTCGGTGTATTTGTGGGGATGGCCCCCCCACTCCCCCCCCCCCAGCTGGAGAGTGGTCGGCACGGGGAAGGCGGTTGTGGTGATGCGCATTCCGTTGTCCCGGTTCCCCACGGCTCCGAAGGGCATCTTCTGTCTAGGACGGCACCCATTCCCTCATCCTGCCACGTTTTCCCCTTCCGCAGAGTCTCATCAGGGGAACAAGCCCCCCCGGAGCACGGAGGGTCGGGCAGGCCTGGTCTGGCGTGTCTCCACACACGAAGCTTGCGCTTCGGTTAAACTTGACAGAGGCTCAATTGCCGCACTGCCGTCATTTTAATTTCAGTTTTATTTTGCCCACTGCTCAGAGCAGGGGCCGGACAGGCTGGGCCTCTTCGGATGTTGTGCTCACAGCTCACATGATCCCGCTTTTGGCTGTGCTGGCCAGGGTTGTGGGGAATCGGGGGCCACAGGTCACCCGCCCTTGTCTGAGAGAGAACAGCAGCCTGAAGAACTGCGTTTGATGGCCTCCCCTCCCATTTAAAGGCCAAGGGGGCAAAGGCTTCTACCGGAGACCGGGAAGCTCCCGCCACTCGCGGGAGAGCCGGCTGGGCTGGGCGGATGGTCGGATGAGGCCCAGGGCAGCTTCCGCGCTGCCTCAAGCCCGCCTTTTGTCCTGCGGCCCCCAGGCCGGGGTGACAACTTGGTGCGAGGACGGTGGGGGGACGTGTGTTAGCGCAGCCCTCTCCCTCTCGTAATGGCCAGGTATGCGATGAAATGCCTGGACAAGAAGAGGATCAAAATGAAGCAAGGAGAGACACTGGCCTTAAACGAACGGATCATGCTGTCCCTCGTCAGCACTGGCGTGAGTAGCTGCCACCTCGCTCACATCGGCAAAGAGGCGCCATTTTGTACCATCTCTTAAAATGAGGAAAGAGGGACCGTTCTCGCCCTTGTCATAGTTCGGGTGAAGCACCGTACATCAGGGAAATACTCGGTGAGATGCAAGGCAGGGGGCGGAGCAGGGTCAGGGCTCCGTCCCTCGGCCTCCTGGCTGGCCTGCCGGTGCGACTGTGTTTGGAGGGCAAGTGCCTTGCCTTGTCGCAGCTCCAGCCCCTTTCTGTGGTGGTGAGCCGGGACCGATAGCCTCTCGCCCGACAAGCGTGTATTTCGCGCCCCGAGAGCTCCTGCCCGGGCCGACCAGGGAACCGATGGCGAAGTGCCGCTTCGTCAAGGCATGACGGCCTTTTGCGCCAAGCCGACGGCAGCTCTGACGGCCACAGGCGCTTGAAGGCGGCATAAAGGCTCACTTTCTCTTCCACGCGGGCGCACGACTTCCTGCTCCGAGTAAACATGTTGGAAAATGAAAGGATGAGCAGAGCCGCCCAGTGGCGAAGGATCGGGCACAGTGAGGGCGGGGGCTTGCCGGGCTGCGTGCGCCAGATGCTCCTGGCGGCCTGGACGTGGCAGGCCGGAGTTCGGGGCTGTTCCAGCAGTGGGGAGGGGGGGGCTCTTTTCCGGCCCTTCCTGCGTTAAGGCCTCCGCCATGTGCTGAGCAGTGCGAGGTGGGCCGAGAAGGGCCCGCCCGGTTCCATGAGAGCACTTTGGTCTCCCCCACCCAAGGACTGCCCGTTCATCGTCTGCATGACGTACGCCTTCCACACGCCGGACAAGCTCTGCTTCATCCTGGACCTGATGAACGGTAAGGCAGAGCCGGACCCCGGCGGGGCCTTTGGGGGCGGGCAGCCCTGGTGAGGGGTTCTGGCATGTGCTCCTCCAGCTCCGGCCGAATGGAGCAGGGCCGGAGCAGTTCTGCTGCCTGTGCCAGTTGCCTCAACGTGCAGAATTCGGCTCTTTCTCCTGCACGAGGGACCGCCCCAGAACGAGGCTGGCCTGAGGCCTGGCCAGTCATCCAGGCAAAGACGGTGTTTCCTTGGGACGTTTCGCAGTTGAAAACGGATGATCATTTATCCGTTATCAGCATGATCACTAATACTTTTGCAATAAACTCAAAACGCCCAGCTACAAACAGGGACCTCCCCAGTCCGAATTTGTAGTCCGCCACTGATGGGCCTGTGGAAATACTGGGAAAGATGGGACTTTGCCCAAGCGAGGCGCTGCCCCGACACCATGTCTGCGTGTGCCCTCTTTGCTGCAGGGGGGGGACCTTCACTACCACCTCTCGCAGCACGGGGTGTTTTCGGAGGAAGAGATGGGCTTCTATGCCACCGAGATCATCCTTGGGCTGGAGCACATGCACAGCCGCTCTGTTGTCTACAGGGACTTGAAGGTAACCGGGGGGGGTGCACCCCCCCGGCCACACGCGGCCGAGGGGGAAATGCGGCAGGGCGGGTTTTGAGAGGCGTGGGGGCGGCCTTTGTCTCCCACGCTGCAAAGACAAATGGAACGGAGTCGTCGTGCAGCTTGATTGAAGCAGCTTTTGCAGCCAGGCTTCCTTGGTCGCTGGCACCGTCTGGGCACTGTTCCCGGCCCAAGATGCATTCTAGGCGCAGCGGGGGAATCGGCGAAGGAAGCGGGTTGCTCTATGGGCAGCGCTCGCTTGGCTGATCCTGTAGAAGCAGAACTGGAAAAACGCTGGAACAGAAACCTGCAAACCTCCGGGGTTCACAGAGTCTTTCATCCCGAGGTTATGCCTGTGCTTAGCGTAGCTTTTCAACATTTTGGGCGCTCCACTTCTGTTCTTGGATGGGAAGGCTGAACTGTGGGGGAAGCTTCACCGAGGTGGAGCCCTCCGCTCCGCCCAGGGGGGATTGGCGCTCAGCCGGTCCGTCTTCTGCGCCTGAGCACTTGCGCATGGCTGTCTGCACGCGCTGCTGGCCAGGCGGCCTGCGTTTTGAGTCGCGCAGTAACCGGTGCCACTTGGTGTTCGCAGCCGGCCAACATCCTCCTGGACGAGCATGGGCATGTGAGGATCTCTGACCTGGGACTGGCCTGCGACTTCTCCAAGAAGAAGCCCCACGCCAGCGTGTAGGTGTCGCGGGAGGACTCCGTGCCCTGCCGCTGCCTCTCGGTTGATGCCGAGGGTCTCTTTCCATGGGGCAGCCCTCGTGGGTCCAGGGGAGCCCCTGCGCCTGGCAGCCTCCCACATCCCTGCGACCCCAGCCGCCTCTCGGCGGCTCTCTCCCGGGGCTCTGGCGGTTCGGGTCCTAATTTGCTCCTTCGGCCCCTTTGCTCAGGGGCACGCATGGCTACATGGCCCCCGAGGTGCTGCAGAAGGGGACGGCTTACGACAGCAGCGCCGACTGGTTCTCCTTGGGCTGCATGCTCTTCAAACTCCTCCGGGGGTGAGTCCTGCAGGCATGCGCGCATGCGCTGCCTGGAACTGGGGGCACCTGCCTTCTGCTGCCGCCGTGGGACATTTCTAGAATTCAGGCGGAGTGGTGGGGCGTGGCTTTGCCGCAAGAGTCCAACGGTCTCGTCTGGAAAGCGACTGTCCCCCGCGAACTGACGTGCCCTTGCCCCGCCCTGGGCGGAAAGGCCCCACGGCCCGAGGGACCCGGCCCCGGCGCCTGGCCCAGATCCCCCGCCCCCGGACTGCTGCCAGCGTGGCTCTGTCTCCCCGCTGCAGGCACAGCCCTTTCAGGCAGCACAAAACCAAGGACAAGCACGAGATCGACCGGATGACGCTCACCGTGGTAAGGACGCCAGCCTGCCACGTCGCGCCCCGCCTGGCCTTCCCAGCGAGAGCCCGGCTTGCAGGCCTGAGCAGCGCATCCGGTCCTGGATGAGCCCGGGCAGCCTCTCCACGCCCGACAGCCCTTCCGCCGGGAGAGCTTTCTGCGGGCCCTCTTTGGGGTGCTGCGGGTCACGTCCCCCAGAAGGTCTGGACTCGGGTAGAGAGGGCTCACCCAAGGCCCTCTTTTCTGGCCCTCTTTTCTCCCTGCTAGAATGTGGAGTTGCCAGATTCCTTTTCACCCGAACTGAGGTTCCTCCTGGAAGGCCTGCTTCAGCGAGAGGTTGGCAAGAGGCTCGGCTGCCAGGGCCGCGGGTAAGTCCGGGCGGAGGAGCACTTGCCGCGCGGCGACCCGAACCGTGCCCCTTCAGCCGTGAGGGAAGGAGTGAGGACTGCGAGCGAGCGAACATCGTTAGACTTCCTTCATCTCTAGACTGTCCCAAAAGCCGCCCGGTGCTGTAGCTTCTGTGGGAGTAAAGACCACGGAGCAGCCTGCGAGCGCCTCGCCTGAAGTGCTCCGTTTGCCATTCCAAAGGGGAATCCTGTTGAATTTCTCTGGCTTTTTCGGGATCGGAGGTGGGCCTGCCTTTCCACAGAGCACGTGCTGCGCCACAAGATTCGGCTGCTCCTCAAGATTCGGCTGCTCCTCCTCCTCGTGCATCTTTTCGCAGGCTGCCCACAACCCCCAGCCCAGCCCACAATGCTTTGAAATCTCCGGCCATCGCCCCTCGTCCGGGGCTGAGCCCAGGAACTGCTCTTGTCTCCCTTCATGAGGACGCGGCTCTGCCTGCTAAGCTCTCCGGCTTCAAAAAATTGCGCTGTGCTTGTGCAAGGCACCAATTGGATGCCAGGAAGCACTTCCTGACAGTCGGGACCCCGAGGGC